>JABUQX010115367.1:22500-23875 GCA_015478945.1 Trachelipus rathkii | reverse complement strand
TCATATATATATATATTATTATATATATATACTATATATATATATTATATTATAAATATATATATATATTATATATATAAATATATATATATATATATATATATATATATATATATATATATATATATATATATATATATATATAGTATATTATAGTATATATATATTATATATATATATTATCATTGTAAACTTTGTGTGGTTGTTAGTTATCGCATTGGTTAATATTTTAACTAATAAATTACATCACATAAATGCCTGAGGTAAAACGTTCTCCGTCGGGAGATGATTTTGACAAACCAAAAATGTCTTATATAAAAAATATGAATTCGCCCTCTATAAATGTTTCCCCCAAAGGTTTGAAAATTGATGTGATTGGAGAGTTTTAAGGGTTTTCGATCTTAAAATGAAGTACGTTATTTCATTTCAGTTGTGAAGGAGAGCGAGTTTGGGGAAGAACCCTTTCCCCCTCCTCAATTTTTCTGGATCCTTCGAATGAAAGAAAAATGTGCAAAATCATACCCAAACTAAGTTTAAAAATTAACTCAAATTGACAGTTGGGAACCTTAACCCTCCTTTGATCTAGACTAACCGAAACCTAAAAAATAAATAAATGCACAATGTTACCTAGTCCTAACTTAACGTACTAGTAATCTAACAATACAGTAATCTCCATAGCTCGTCAAATCTAGTGAAAACTTGCATTAGAACATAAAAAAATAATAGACTTTGACAAGTCACATAACATATGCCTATCAGTCACTATCCTATTATAGCACCCAGAACATGCAATCCACGTTCAAAGAAAATACTACCAAAAATAATTAACCACATAACAATCTCCAACAGAACTCAATATTTGTTTTCTTTATACAGCACAACCAGCATCCTAGTTTTTAACATGTCCAACTAAGCTTAGAGGATGATACAACATAAATAACATAACCAACAATTACCACCCCCAACGAAATTAAGCATTAGTTTCTTTTTAACCGACAATCAATGCAAAGTTCCTTTTAAATCAAAAATATAAAATAAAAATATAAAATCAAAAATATAAAAAGTAAAAGCTTTCATGAATTTACCTACCTACCCAGCATATTATTAAAAGTTGTAAGGTAACTAGCTATCATATCCTGAGGTAAACCATTCAAAAAAAAAAAATAATAATAAATAACTACTTTGTTACTGAAGATGTGTTTTATCCAATTCTGTCTATATATTTTATTTTTTTATTTTCTTATGACCCCTACCTAGTTCTCTCATCATTTATATATAAACTTGAATCATATCCCTCTGGTTCTCAAACCCACATATCATTCTTGTAGTTCTACGTTGTGCTGTCTCAATCATATAAATATCCTTTCTAAGGTAA
>JABUQX010115367.1:0-17500 GCA_015478945.1 Trachelipus rathkii | reverse complement strand
ATATATATATATATATATATATATAATATCTATAAAATATAAATATATATATTATATATATATATATACACATATATATTATTGCAGAAGTTGGTTAATAATTGGAGGTCGTCATATAGTTCCTGGTTCCGTTTACCATTTAGCAGTAGAAGCTTTGAGAAAGGGTTTACCAGGAGAGGATCTGCCACTAACCGTGAGGGCGTCCATTTCTCACAATAACCAGCAAGTGTCCTTTGGGAAAGTTGTTGTCCAACCTGGTGAATTGTCCAATATACTTCTCAAGGTACGTCAAGATGTACACAAACACTCTTTAGTATAAATATACAGCGACATACTACAAAGGAATGCGTTGTTTTAATCACATAGAAGGAAATTTATTTAGGAGAAATTCTTATGAATTTCGAAATTCAACTTAAATTAATATACAAACTGTGCAAGATGAAAAATGTTTTTTAATTAAACCTTAGATTATTATTATTATTATTATTATTATTATTATTATTATTATTATTATTATTATTATTATTATTATTATTATTTTATTATTTATTATTATTATTATTATTAATTATTATTATCTATTATTCATTATTATTATTATTTTTTATTATTATATTGATTGATTATTAATATTTTATTAGTTATTTTTATTATTAAGGTATTTATTATTATTATTATTATTATTATTATTATTATTATTATTATTATTATTTTTATTATTATTATTATTATTATTATTATTATTATTATTATTATTATTATTATTATTATTATTATTATTATTATTATTATTAATTTTATATTATTATTATTATTATTATTAAATTAATTATTATTATTAATTATTATTATTCATTATTATTATTTTATTATATTATTAATTAATTATTTTAATTATTATTATTAATTATTAATTATTATTATTATTATTATTATTATTATTATTATTATTATTTCTAATAATACTATAAAATAATAATATATTATTATTTTTTTAGTTATTTTTTATTATTATTAATTATTATTATTATATTATTATTATTTATTATTATTATTATTATTAATCTTATTATTATTATTATTATTATTATTATTATTATTATTATTATTATATTATTATTATTATTAATTATTATTATTATTTTATTATTATTATTATTATTATTATTATTATTATTATTATGTTAACATTATTTTTGAAGTTTAAAAAAATAATTTAAATGAAAAATCAAAAAAAAACTTAGCATTTTTTTGGCAAATACACTATTATCATGAACATTAATGTATGATTCCTTCTTTTGGCTCTATATTGAAAAAACATTTCATAAATTTCACATTGATGTCACTTCTGTATACTACGAAGATAGTTGAAATTGCACTTAAAATAAAATTTTAAAAACAATAGCAATTTGAATTGGTAGGAGGGGATTTTGTCGTTCGCATCTGTGTATGCTCCCATATTTTAGCATGGGTTTATACCTGTGCTGCATAATTCGGATTCTTAAAGTGTTAGTTGTGTATTTCACAAATGAGGAATTACATCCTACTTCTTTCCAATTAAAATGATACACAATACAGGCTTCTGTAATCCTCCGACAATGATGCTCGGGTTCCTAAAATAGGAGGACAACTCTTTTCGGTTTTGTAGTAGTAGCTTCTTACATGGACACTTTTTTTCTGACTTAACATGTACCTTGATAATTGTTTAATTTTTTGCCCTTCTCTGGAGAAGTCTGTAAAATTTAATGATTTAAAGTAAAAAGTTATGCTTCTTTATGTCAAATGAATTTTTATTTGAAGTTAAATGGTCGTTTATAGTTCTTTTAATAACGTTTTCAATTTTAAATTGAGGGTAACAATTATTAATTAAGTTTTTAGTTATTCTTATCACCCCTTTGTTAAGGAGTTCCCACGTAGAAGTGATTTTATAAGCTCTGTGGATTAGAATTTTAATAATTGATAATTTACATACCCAAAAAGGTATAAATAGAATTGAAATTGACTATTTTTTAAACATCAGTTAATATAAAATAATTTTAGATTTTTTAGATTTTGAAATTTATTATTTTATAATTATTATTATTATTATTATATATTATTATTATTATTATATTATTATTATTAATTATTATTATTATTATTATTATTATTATTATTATTATTATTATTATTATTATTATTATTATTATTATTATTATAATTATTATTATTTATTATTTTTGATTGTTATAACAAATTATTATTATTATTATATTATAATTTATTATTATTTTATAATGCTTGCTGTTTGTTATTTTTATTGTTATTGTTTTTTCTTTTCTTTCTTTATTTTATTGTATGCACATATATTCCATTAATTTGGATATATACCAATTTTTTAGAGAATCCTGGGCAGAATAGGGGTTCTTGGGATATGATGATAACTTGCCCTATTCAGATAATGATTGCAGCATATTTTTGCACATAATTAAAACTGAATTAAAAACAGAAATGCAAAACGGGCGTCTCAATGAAAGCACGCCGTCGCGTTCTCTGTTCCTTTCATATCTAAGATACTCTCTATCTAGATAAAAACTGTTCAAATGAAATAAATATATTGTATCTCCATATAGTAATTAGGAAATTAATAATATAATATTTGCTGAACCATCAAACATTCTATATATTGCAATAAGTAATCTATAATTAACGGCACAATAAATTATCAATAACAATTAACAACAATTATTAACAAACGGAAAGTTCTATATACATTATTATATTACTATTATAATTATATATAATATATATATATTATTATATTATATATTAATTATCATAAATATTATTATTATTATTTAATAATATTATTATTAATTATTATTATCTAATATAATTAAATAATTTAATAATTATAATAAATTTAATAATAATTATATATAATAATATAATTATAATAATAATAAAAAATAATTAAATTATATATAATATTAATAAATATAATAATTAATATTATAAATAATAATAATATAATTAATAATTATATAATAATATTAATATATAATTTAATTATAAATTTATTATATAATTATAAATTAATATATAATTATTAATATAATTTTAATATTGATTGTTTGAAGATTACAATTAAAACAATGAAAACTTACCTGAGAAACTTAACAACAGATCCTTATAAGATATTCATCTTGCATATAGGTTCACTTAGGTGCTATTATAGTATATTAAATAGTTCTATGTTCCACAGATTTATATTAGCACTTTTGTTGTGTATCGTAAACTAAATATGATCCATCTAATTGATGAGATATTCTAAATATCCTGTTCCAATCTGATAGGTGCATTTTATATATGTTACTTGCGATTAAGTGATTAATTCATCCTAACAAATTGTAGCGGTGTTGGATAAGTAATTATTCAAAATGATACGTCATATAGTTGAACAGATTGGTTTCTTCAGCACACTTATGATAAATATTTGGAAAACGTTATTAAAAGAGTATGTTTAACTATCTAAGAGGGCGAGACCATAACTCTCACATTTACTAGTATAACAATGTCATAAGTTTGAGCACATGAAAAGCAAGATCATAACTTTTTATAAATTATTGATTATATATGATTAAATTTCTTACTAAGAACCTAATCTCCTAGAGTATCGAAGGAAGAGATAAACTCGTACTCAGAAAACACCATAGTACGTTTCTATGGGCGTATGAGACATACAATATATATGACTCATGATTTAATATGATCTATATTACTATACACACCACATTAATGAAAATATAAGGGTATCTCATTAATATTATAAAGATATACCCGGATCATTAAATTGTTGGTTATTCTCGGGATATCATGAGTATATTACAGAAATAAGCTGTCATTGTGTAAATAATTTTTTATCCATTGAGAGTAAACCGAAGCTAATAGTCTGAATTAATCTCATGTTTGTGAAATACAAGTCAATTAACTATATTAATAGTGAATTTATATGATAATACTCGCACAGTAACTGCTCGATGGCACACATGTTAAGTGAGAGATCCACACGCTCTTATGGTAAACAGTATACGTTGTGGAGCTAATAGGGAGGCGGCAATAGAGAACAATCACAAGGTATTTAATAAAAGTTTGAGACAATAGTGTTGATTCGATCTAGCTCACCGTCTTAAAACGGAAATACCGCTTCTTCTACTAAGCAGGTGACAAAATATATCTAGAGACTACTATTGTTCTATAAGAAACAGTTGCGTTCACTTTTAAGGATATGGCAATTTCTCAATATATTACAAGATTGTTTTTATATCTATTTGTCTAATTCTGTTATGCATTTATATTGTTTTCTATGTTATAGATATTTGTAGCACACTCATGTGACTTTAAATATTGCAAATTTTGAATTTTGGAGGAGGTGTTTTGCAGGGTACACATTCACTGTATCATTGAAATATATAGTTTTGTATGTTGATAACATATAATGTATAGTGATTATTATTATTATTGAGTTGTAATTGAAGTTACTATTATGAAACACCATAATTAATCTAGTAGTAAAGTACTGTTCAAAGTAAAAGTAATAAAGTTGTAGTTAGTTAGTTAGATATGATATTAGTATAGTATGTTTAGTTGTTTGTTTAAGTATATGATTGTATAGTATATTGATTATAGATTTAGTTTAGTTGATTATGTATGTTAGTATATATGTAATGAGTAAGTAGATATCGTATGGAAAGATAGTATAAGTTATAATAATAATAATAATAGTAGTAGTAATAAATAAATAAATAGATATAATAATAAAATAATAGATATAAATAAAATAAAGTAAAGTAAAATAAATTAATAGAATCAATAGTAATAATAATAGTAGTAGTAAAAAAAAGATATTATAAAAAGTATACATAGTGTAATAAAGTATGTAATTAATATTTTGAATTAATGTTAAGTATATTAAGAAATTATATAATATAAATAGTTAATAATGAGATTAATAGATAAAATAATAATTAATAATGTAATGTAAATTAATAAAGTTAAGTATAAATGAAATAATGCATCATGTATAATATTTTTAAGTACTATTGAAGTTACAATTGTCATCTTGTACATGAGTCAGATAAAATGAAATTTAAATTAGTTAGATATATCTGTCTAGATACGAGGTGAATAGGATTCGGTAGAATACCTTATAGGCATTCATCAAAGTTTAACTTAACCTTCTAATACTCGCACACTTCACCATGCCACAATCCATCTCAAGTCGTAAATAATAAATATGATTTCTGAAAAGTCAGCAAAATTAGGCAATAGTAATGGAATTAATTAACGAAGTACAGAATATACTCATAATGATGAGTAAGTAATGTCGGAAAAATAAAGATAAGACAAAAATTATATTAATTACATATAAACTACATAAATTAATATTAATAATGATAAGAATAAAAAATAAAACATTAGATATAACTAATTTTAAAGTAACAAATTCCATAACTATATTAAAGATATCGGTTATAATTCAAATTATAATAAAGATAATATAGATAATATAGATAATTTCGGGAGATAATAATAATCATTAATAATTAATAAATAATAATAAATGAATAATACTAATCATGGTATAAGGTATATATTATAATAATATGAGATATGAATCGAAGTTAATAACTATACTCTAAGTTTTATTAAAAAACATTTTCTCTTGCATCAGTATGTATAAAGTCAATAAGTATCAAGCAGCTATAAGATTGTATATTATGAATTCCAGTATGAATATCATCCCTAGAATATTTCCCATTTTATAGTGATTAATAACCCGCCTTCCTTTGTAGTATGTCAGCTGTAATGATTTTAACTAAAGACTATAAGAAGAGTGTTTGGTGTAAATATCTTGACAGTACTCATTGTAAGAGTATAATAATTATGGTACAATTTTCAGGTTGAGACAACATTATTCCAGCAAGGACCTATGCTGGATCTATGTGAGAATGGACGCCCTCACGTCGTTAGGTGGGTGGCGAAGATACCGTGCTACTACTGTCAACTCCACTTATACTCTCAAAGAGTCTATCTACTGAGCTATAAATGTCGGTTAAAAACGGGAATATCAATATGAAGAAACATAATATAGTTAATTAATCAAATATTTCTACATTCAGTGAGAGAGATTGAATAATAATTAGCTATATTAGTAAGTAATAATAACGCACGAAGCTTTAGTCCAGTTGTGCAGCTCGAGTATAGTAAGTGTTAGTGTGTACATGTATATATATATATATAGGTATAATTATAGTAGGGTATATTGAGGATATATATATATGTATATAGTATAATTATATATATATATATATATAGTGAGTAATGGGTATAATTGGGTTATTGGGTATATAGTATACTGTGATATAGGTATATATTAATAGGTGATATATAGTAGGTATTGATAGGTATTATGAATGTGATATGATGATTGATTATAGTAGATGTTAGAGTGTTATGAGTGTCTGTAGTGTGAAGTGTGAGTGTTAGATGTGTAGATGTAGTGAATAGTGTTAGAGTGTGAGTTAGTGTAAGTAGTGTATGAGTAGTGTAGTATATATTGAGTGAAGTGTGGGGTGGGATGATATTATATTATAGGGTGATGGGTGTGGGTGTGGGATAGTATATAGCTAGTGTTATATATGTGGATAGTATGTATTATAGGGTAGTTATAGGAGTAATAAGATCTTAAGTAGATTTGGGTATATATATGTTATTGATGATAATTATATATTACTATGTTAATATATTATATATATTTATATATATATATAGTCTATAAATATAATAATAAATATATAATACTATATATATTTTATTTTTATTACATGAACCAGTACCAACTCAGGCACATTTGGAGACTTTATGTTATGCATACGATGTGAAGCGAGAGAGAGTGGTTCTAGGTTATAATTAAAAAATATTAAATAAAAAATAAAAAATAAATATAAATAAACAATAAAATTACATAAAAAAACATTAAAATAAATTGAAGTAACCCCACCCTGAGTCCTTAATTATATATGCGCGCCACTCACTAATATGATATCACCGTCAGAGATGTGTTACGGCAGACGCGGTTATTTTAATAGAGGAAGATTGAATATATTGCGGGGAAAAAAAAGAAGGCAGGAGTTCCACAAGAAAAACAAGGGACAGCAATAAATATGGGTATGGTCTGGAAAGAGGAGGTACAAACGAGTGATCCTTTGAGTCTTCTCCAGTATTTTAGCAGGGCATTTCTCTTGGGACTCAGAGAAGAACTACCAAGGCACCTTTTCTCTCTAGTAAATACGAGGGCGACGAGCAGTGGAGGAACGGGAAATAGAGCCGAAGAGAGGTCAATTATGTAATAATCTGCGAGCACCTGGCCGTTGTCATACTATAGAAAAGAGATAGGGGCCAAAACCCGACCCCGTTCACGACGCAGAGAACGAGGGTCAAGGGAGGCAGAAAGTATGGGACAGTTTATACACCTCTAGCCTTAGCTTCAACTCCTATCCAAAGGAGGTGGAACCGGGAACCACCCCAAATTGGGAAGATCGAGTGATGTGTATGGGAACGAAGTAAATTTTTAGTTTGAAGATCCGTCGAGAGGAGAAAGAAAAGAATAAATTCATCGCAGAATCTGAACAGAATTCCCAGCTTTTTGAGGCCCATTTTTGGGACACAGACCCGATGCTTTGGATGTGTGATAGCGTCTCCAATGGACAAATTTCAGCAATATAGTAATATCATAATATATATTATATATATATGCGTAGTAGTATATTATATCACTGAGGAGATCCAGTTTGATATTATATAATATATATATATATATATATAGTATATATATAAATATTATATATACTTATATATATATATATAGTATTAATATATATATATATATATTATTATATATATATTAAGTATACTATTAGAGAGTGTATATATATAATAATAAACTAAAAAATAATAAAGTTAGTATATATACTAATATATATGAGATATATATATAAGTATATATTATATATATATGTAATTATATATATATATAATATATATATATATATATATATAATATAATATTTATCGAATTTCCATATTTATATGATATAGATAAATATATATATATTATATTATTATATATATATATATATATATATCAGAGGCGGCTCTTGCACTCGTGCTACTCGTGCTCAGCACGTTAAATCTAGAAACGATCGATTTTTGCAAATTTAACTGTTACGATAAATTTCTCTTATTTTTTTTTTGTAAAGTTTGGTCAAATAAATAAAATTATTACATAATAAATATAAAAGATTATGCAAAAATTGAAACGAAAAAGGGAAGAATAACCGCTATTAAATAACGCTTTTAAGCCATTAAAAATGGCGGCAGCTCATCCCAAATCGAATGGCGGAGATGGTGTCTGGGAATTTAGGGTATTTTTTATTTACATTTTATAAATATTTAAATTCAATACGTTAAAAATTAATATTGTATACTAAAGAATATTTATAAAACAAATAAAATATAAAGATTACTAAAATACTTAAGGATAATGGAAGAAAAAGAATACTTGGAATATTATTATAGTTAATCATGGAATCAACTATCAATTAAAGAAAACGTTTAGGATAGGGATACTTCAAGTATTTAATTATATATATAAATATATCTAATTCAATAGTATAACATATATATATATATAATATATATATACACACTAGTCCTATTACTATATAAGTATAGCTATATACTTATATTGACATTATATTATATCACTGCTACACGACTCCTACAGCTTATAATACTACATATATATATATAATATATATGAGATATATATATATTTTTATAATTTAATATATTTTATAGCAATATTGATCTAGAGGTAAAAGATAAATAATCCTCTAACTCTCGTGATTTCAATAGATGAACTTCGCTAAATAAGATAAACGTTATATTTCTGATTAGTTATAAATATTATTATTATTATTTTAATTTAATTGGAAGAAGGTAAGAGCAGTAAGTATGTAATGCTGATTAAGAGATGATGAAGAAGAGATGTAGCACGAATTAGTATAAAAGTTACTGGAGTCGTTCAAGTTTGATATTTATATATTATAAATTAATTTTATATTTATATATTATTTTATATTAAAATTAATTTATATATTATTATATATTTTATTTAATTATAATTATAATTATTATTATTATAATTATATTATATTAATTTAATTTATTATATATTAATTTTATACATTAAATATTGATATATTATTATTATTATTATTAATTTATTTTAATTATTATTATTATTATTATAATTATCTATTATTATTATTATTATTTAACTATTATTTATTCACTTATTATTATTATATATATATATATCAATATATATATATATATATATAGTATCTATATATATATTATAATATATATAATTATTATTTTATATTTAATTATATTATATTTATTTTATTAATTAGTATTTAATGATTTATCAGATGTATATATTATTTATACTATTAATATCCGAATATAACTCTTATTTATATTATGTACTCTAAGCATCGAGGCTTACTCTCTTAATAAATATATTATTATCTTAAGCCAGTGTAGCTGAGCCACTTTTGTTAAATTTTTTTCCTCTCAATCTCAAGCTAAACACCACATGGTAACGCACAATCGAGCTACACTAACAACCATCACATTCATATGAATACGAGCAAACAACCAAAAAAAAGAGCACTTTTATACTCGATTTAGTCTCCAGTATTTACTATATTCGACTTATGACACATGATATTACAGAAGTAATTTAAATATTATAAAACAAAAAGTAGATCTTTTATGATTCATAGTTTATTATTTGAAAATAGTTTGATAAAGTTTATTATATTTTATTTAAGTAATTTTATGAATTAGATAGAAATAGTTTTATGAATATATAAATACAAAAAGTGTATCCGGAAAGATTATAAAGAGTGGTCGTATAAGGGTAAAAATTATTATGATTTTAATATTATATTTTATTTGTATTATATTTATACTATTATTTGTTAAATTATATTATTATTTATTTTTTATATTTTAATTTATATATTTATTATTAATTATATATTTTAATTATATAATTAATAATTTAAATAATTATAATTATAAATTTAATATTAATTACTTTCTTTTTTAATTACTTAATTTATTATTTTATAACTTATTTAATATATATTTTGTTTTTATATATATATTATATATTAATTAGGTATTAAATATAATATAATTAATTATTTTATATATATATTAATTATTATATAATTTATATTTATATATTTTATTATATTATTAATTTTTAATTATTTAATTTAATTATATTTATATATTTTATTATTTATATATATTATTATCTTGTCAAAATAACTAAATAGATCAGATATAATCTTTTTAGAATTAATTTTCACTTTTGTAAAGAATAGATACAACAATAGACCAATTTTAGAGAATTATTGAATCTTATAATAATAGATATTTATTAATTTATAATTTTTTCCTCTAGAAGAAAATTCAAATATGAATTTTACTATCGGCAACTTCAATTTTTAGGAAGTTTTATGGTAAAGATAAAAGTGTCAAATCTAATTGTGACTAATGATATATTTTTGGGGCTCATAGCAACTTCATATAGCATTAAAAATGGACTTTGGGCTGCATAATTTATATGGATGTTAAAAAGATAATGTCTAATGTTATTAGCATCATGTGTGCAAGATTAGTAGAGACCAATTGGTGCTATCTATATTTTTATTATACTCATAACTATTATATATCATTAACTTGAGTTTATAATATAAAAAGTTGTGAGAGACAATATTTATCCTTTTTACAGAGGTAATATATTTCTTAATTCATTTCTTCCGCAAGTTGTATTTTTCCTACAAGTCTATTTTCCAGATGGGATGTGAGTTTATTTAAAGTCACAGGTATTAAGATTTAGAAAGATTGAGCATCTGGTATAAGACTTAGTAGCGTTGAGAAGAATTTGTTCTTTAGGGATACTATGTAAGGATATTGAGATGAGAATTACATAAAATGATTATGAATAAAAAAAATCATGAGTAAGGAATCACGTAAAAAACATAGAATATATACAGATCAAAGTGTAAGGACTCTGATATTAATGTACTATTTAATGCTAGGAGCCTTGAAATGAAAAGAAAATAACTTTTAGTATCATTATGTATAAAGGAACTAATTTTAAGATTTAGAATGGAAGGTACAAATTGTATTAATTAACACAGTTCAAACTAAAATAAGGGTTAGAGCAGTTTAAACTATATTAGATTTTGAAAATATGGATGAATTTTATGAGAAAATATTTAGGAATAATTTAATTATTTAGAAGTACATGAAGCTGGAATTAAAGGAATTACGAAAGTCCAAAATGTTTATATTACAAGCTCATTATAAATTAACTAAAAAGTAGTTATAAATTATATTATTTGAAGTTATTAAATTAATAATATAAAAAATTTAGTTACATTTGAGGTATTAGAAGATCTGTAATATAATAATGCTTTAATGCGTATTCTCATTTGATTATTATCAATAATTTAAAGTACTGGCTATATGATCAGTATATATTATTAGAATACGATAAATATATTCCAGTTATTGGTAAGTCATTGATAAACTAAGGTTTAATTTAGAATAATCTTTGGTTTCCTTTCAAATTTAGAGTGAAGTTAAAGATATTGAGAATATGCTTATTAGATCATATTATAGAGGCATATATGTATAATTACTCTAGTATACTCGAGTGATACCTTAGTATAATTGACATTACTCAAGGTATAGTGAAATTCCAAATGAGATGGCTATTTAATAGTATTAAGATTATAATGCATATATCTTATGTGTTTTTCTCACTATCCAATGGTCTTTAAAAGTTTCTACTTGCTATGTTATGAGACTATATCATGATAGTTGACAAAATAGCGCATTCCGTCTAGTCATTACAATAGTTGGTATTTTGAGATTTGAGAGAAACTTATAGATTCAAGATTACTTTAGCAGTAATATAAGTTTTATTAATTTATACAAATGATTTGGATGAGAGACTAAAAACAAGGCATTCAAAAGCAACATGAATAATAAACTTTAATTACATAAGTTCATTAGTAAAGCTTTGATATATAATATTTTTTCCATGCACGATATAGATGCTAGCATAATACTACTAACAAAAGAGTTAAGTGTCAGATAAAGTAATGAATAATGTAGTATAAGTAGTTAGTTAATTAAGCTTGATAATAAAATTGGTTTATATAATAGGAAGATCAAATGATGTTTTAACTAATTATGTAAATTATATCTATATATAATATTATAGGAAATATTAGTAGTAATATAAAATAGTGCGAAGTTCCTTATACAGTGATGATCTTAGTGATAGGGTATCTACTATTCTGTTCTTAATTTATTACTATTAAGGTATAATTTGAATTGAAAGTAGGAATTACCGAGTAAGGAGTTATATTTAGTGTATTGCAGTGTAAGATAAATATATTATCATTTTTCATGATTTGAGATATTGAATAGGAAAGTTGATAAAGGTAAAGACAGTTCATTTTGAATCGAGGAAACTGCAAGAAAGATGAAATTTATGAAACCACTGAAGCAGTCCTTTTTTAAGTTTGATAATTGTTGATTTATAGATGAAGCGCAAAAAAATGATATTTTTCTCAATAGCCAAAAAAACTAAGAATTATAATCAATTACGTGAGTATTTTCAATTGTTACATTGTACTCAAATATGTCCGATGTTTATCCATTATAATAGTAAATGATATGAGAAAAATAAGGTTGCCCTGGCCACGAATACTCTTTTTCTCCTTTTTTATTCTCGTAAGTAAATTAGTAATAAATGATAAAATACATAGGATCATATTAGGTATAATTTGGTTTTACTTAAGTGATATGTAGGAATGTATATAGTCTAATATAAAGTTTTATTACCGTCTTATTAGTTACAAACATTACTAGCTCATAATGTAATTATGTCACTTATATTAATTAAGGAAGAGAATAGGAAATCTAATAAATCGTTATAGTTATAGCGTAGTACTCATAGTTATATATATTTATATGAAGTTAATTATGAGTACGTCTACGCTATTATATATAATTAATGAAATTACTATTTAACTCATATATTATTAACATATATATATATAATTAATTTATATTATTAGTATAATATTATTGATAAGATATTATATAACTAATATATATAATATATATAGTATATAATATACTAATACTATGATATATATATATCTATTATATAGATAAATAACAAAACATTAATTCTGTTTGGGGATTGCAATAGAAAAACCTATATATACATAAGAGTGAAGTAATAACACCTATATGATTTATATATATTATATTAATACAAGTATTATAATATATCAGATATTGATATATTAGGAAATATCATATAGTAGGGTCATAAGAATAATAAAAAAAATATACAAAATTATATATATAGATACATAGAATTTGGAATATAATACACTATCTTTCATATATATATATAATAAAGTAGTTTAATTATTATTATTATTATTTTTTTTTTTATAAGAATGAATATATATATAATATATATAATGATGTTTTAACCCCTTCAGGATATGAATATAGCTAGTTACCTTCAACATAATAAATTGTACTGTGAGGTAGGTTAAGTATATTACAAGAAAAGCTTTTACTTTTTAAATATTTTTGAACATTTATATTTAATTTTATATTTTTGATTTAAAAGGACCTTTTGGGTATGTGATTTGGTCGGTTAAATAAGAAGACTAACGCTTATATGTTCGTTGGGGGTGGTATAGATTGTATGGTTATGTTATTATGTGCGAATCATCCTTAAGTTAGTGGACCATAGTAAAACTATAGAATGACTGGGTTCGTGCTTGTTATATAAGAAAACAAATATTGAGTTTTGTTTGGAGATTGGTAAGTGTTAATTATATTCACAGTGATAGTTATTTTCTCTTATTTGAACGTGAGATCACAGTTTCGTGGTGGTACTAATAGTTGCACTAGGCATAAAATGCTTGTATTATGGTTATCGAGCTTAAATGTACACTCAAGTGCTAGTTTAATTTCTTTCTTATTGCTTATGTGTCAATTATTTATTCCAACTAGGTTGAGTCGAAGCTTATTGGTGCACTTGTTTATTAGATTTTTTTACTAAGTCTAAAGTATAGTAGGCAAAGAGTTAGTATAACTTACTGGCAGTTCGCTCTTCGAAACCGGTTCTGTTGCTTGAGGTCTTGGATTAGGTTTCTCGATCATAGCGAGGGGGTCTCAAGGAGCTTCAACTACAAATATACTGTTCACTAAATTGAGTTAATATTATATTTATAATCGATTTTAGGAAATGATTTTAGCCACAATTTTTCTTTCATTCGGAAGGTTACCATAAAATAAATTTGGTGGGAGCACTGAGGGTGAAAGGTTTTATTCCAAAACTCGGCTCTATCTACTACTAAATACTGAAAATGATATAACTGTATTCTATCATTTTAGATCGTAAAACCTATAAAAATATAACCAATACATTCAATTTTACTATTAATACCATTTGGGAAACATTTATAGAGGGTGATATACAATAATTATTATATAATAAGTAATTGGTTTGTTATAAATACATTACTACCTGACGGAAGAAGTTTTACCTCAGGCATTATAGTAGATTGTAAATTTAATTAGTTTTAAATATAATTAACATGCGATAAACAAACACACACATAATTACATGATATATATAAATAATTATATTATAAATATATTATATCAATATAATATATTATATATATATATATATATATATATTATATATATATTATATATATACTTATATATATATATATTATTATATAATTAATATAATATATAATATATATATATAATATATATATATAATATATATATATTATTATAATATAATCTATATATAATATATTAACTACATAATGTATATATATATTAATTATATAATATATATATTATAATGTTATAATATTTAATGTTAATATATATATTAATATATATTATATAATATTATAATGTATATATATGATATATATATATTATATTAATAATAATTTAATAATATTAATATATATTATATTATATATTAAGTTATATAATTTATATATTATATATATATATATATATATTATAATATATATGTATTAATATATAATTATATATTTAAATTAAATATATTTAATAATAATATATTATTATAATTATAATATAATATAATATATATAATATATATATTTATTTATACTTATATATATATATATTATATATATTATTAATATATATATATATTAAATATAATATATATATATATATATAAATATTTTATATTATATATATATATTATATATATTAATATTGTAATATTATATATATATAATATATATATTATATATTATATAAATATATATTATATATATATATATATAATAAAATATATTAATAATTATATATATTATTAATTTATATTATAAATAATAAATATATTATATAAATATCATATATATATTAATATCTATATATATAATATATTATTACTATAATTAATATATATATATTAATATATAATATGAATATATTATATATATATATACATCATCTATATATATATAATACATATATATATATATATATATTATATATAAGATCTTTTTACAATATTGTAGTAATATTAGATTAATAATAATAATTAAATAATATAATATTAATATATATATAGCTATATATAATAATTATATATATAATATTAATTATAAATAGAGGTGATTTAAATACTCATTTATAACAATTTATTAGTTGTGTTAGTAGTGTGTTGATAGGTAGTAGTTGTAGTTGTATGTGTTAGTTGTAGTATTGATAATGTTATATTGATATAGTTAACATAAATTATATTGAGGTTCGTTACATCTTATATATATATTAGTACTATATATATATACTATATATATATAATATAGACAATTTTTTTCCTCTTTTTTAGTCTCCGAGAGTGTGGATGAGTATAATTATTGTAATCTATATAATATATATATCAAATTATTATATATGGACATAATAATCTATATTTATTATACTATTATCACATATATAAATCAGTAAAATATTAATATATATTAGCTAATATATATTATATATATTATATATTATTATAGGTATAATATTAGTTATTAGTTTGACTAATGGTATGATTATGAATATAACTAATCAATATTATATAATAAGAAATCTTAAAGTTTGTTTCCAGCCTAATATGTTGTAAAATGCTACTTAAACGTATTAATTATCGCAGCCATTAGTAAAACAATCCAGTCGAATTCATTCCAATATTCTGGTGCCATGTCACTCACCAGCATTTCTACATTTAATTTGTTCGGATAACGAGCTGAGATGATTGTACTTTCAATCAGGCAATGTCTGCCACCTGACGTATTGTGCAAATCAATTGACGGAATCGCCCCCAAAAGAAAACAAGATGGAAGTATGTAGGGCGGACTAAGAATTGACTCCACGCCGTCCTCTGTTTACCTGAATTGTTATTTAAGAAATCTCCGGTCAATTTCAATCACAATAACAGAAACATACTAACTAAATAGATTTCTCTGAAAAATGAACACTAGATGGGACATTTTCTACAAGCACTTCTATACAGTGAAAATATATTTATGGAAATGAAGTTATGGTCAAGATAAATTTCTCTGACACCCTGTATATATATATATCATATATATATAGTATATATATATTAATTAATTATATATATATATATATATATATATATATATATATATATATATATTATATAGATTATATATATATATATATAATATTATATTAATTAATATAAGTATATATTATATATATAATTATATATATAATATTATATATTATATTTATATTTCTTATTTATAATAATATATATAAATAATTACTTTATTATATTAATTATATTATATATATAAATTTATTAATATCATAATAATATTATTTAATATTAATATATATATATATATTATATATAATATTATATAATTTTATATTATAATATATAATTATATTAAATATATAATTATATATATATATAATTAAATATTATAATTAATATAATTTAATTAATAATGAATAAAATATAAGAAGGGAACAGATAGCACTGAAAGAAAATACTGGGAGTCATTTTATACTTCTATTATTATACGACGCATTTATTGTCACACGTGACGTATGCATATGGTTTAACTATTCAGTTTTAGTTTCTTGTTCTAATTTTCGAATAATTTAGTTATTATACTGATTTAAATATATATACAATGATCAGAATCTCTCTCTGCTCTGCTCTCTCTCTCTGCTCACC
>JABUQX010115366.1:10000-19068 GCA_015478945.1 Trachelipus rathkii | reverse complement strand
GGGGTGGCGTGCAAATATCACCTCGTGCAAGCGCTTTCGTCGGTGAGAGGAAGACCACTTTATATTTCTAAGTTTCACCCAGCATTCAAACCAGTAAAACCGGAAGCCTGGTGGGAGAGCAGGATAATAATCAGTTGATGGGAGGCGACCTTGTCGAATAGCATCCTGGAGGTACCTAGAACAGCTACGGAAAGAGGCGGCGGCCATTCTGGCCTCTGTCCGCGATTTCGTTACCAGTTACCCCTGAGTGAGAGGGGTCTAACATACTGTAATTTGTTTCTTGCGAGAGTGGAGCAGCCAAAGAAATTGTTGTACAGGGGATACCATTGTCTCTTTAGAATAGGGAGGGGGGGGCTTTAAGCGTCGGGAGGGCTCTGAGCGAATCTATGTAAATGACATAAGAGTGATCTTGGTTAAGGAATAAAATTCGAGACTGGGCAATCATTATAACCATTAATTCTGCCAAAAAATTGAAGCATGAAGGGAAGAAAATAGAGGAGGTTGAGGTCAGGAAAGACAGCAGACGCACCTACTGTCCCGTTTTAGAGCAGGCGATAAACACTGGGGTATATCCACCGTGAACTGCGGAACGAGACAAAAACGTCATTAACAAAACAGCGGACTGGCTAGATTTAGAGAGAGATGTGAAGAACAGGCAGATGGTAGGAACAGGAAATAGTCAAGGTGTATACCCTTCATCATTGGAGAAAGATAGCACCTTTTGCAAAGGGATTTTGAAGAAGTTAAGCGGAAACAGAAAAATCCGGAGGGGTTGCTTTTAAACGATTCGATCGAAAAGGTTCTGGGTATCTTGATTCGTTGGAGCAGGAAGCAAAGTGAAAACCCAGCTCTCAGCAACAATCCTTGGGGTAGAGATAACATCAAAGGGTTATGGGCCATATGTAAGGAGTATAGGTGGATCAAGATGGTGCTTCCGAGAGATTTTACGCACAACCTTGTATACAGAAAACAAAGGCGTGGAAGAATTCACGGTAGAGGCGAAGTTATGGAAATATTATTTTCTCGTCCGTCGGTAATACACCTAGAACGGGCTGCTGCAGCCTTAAAAAGAATCAAGTTGAACATAGTGGGAGTCCGTTTGTACAAACGGAACAATTTACGCTTTTCTTGATGAGCCCGAGCCCAATCGGCGTTCAACCAAGAGACGTTGATTTACGGTTCCCAGTAGAGCGCGGGATATGGTCAACCGCCGCCGTGAGGATAGTATCCTGAAAGAATGTGAATGCGGACGCCGGAGACGAAAAAAGGGTTGTAGCAGGAAGGACTGGGATGTAAGTAGACCAATCCGCTCTATCATACCGCCTGCTGGAATATGGTTGTTGTTGCAAGTTAGGACCGAAGGATGATAAGACGATCGGATAATGGTCACTTCCCCAAAGGAAAGGTGACCTTTCCCACCCGAAACGATCGATGGATGAAATCGAGCATAATGAGACGTCGAAAAGTATCAGTGTCAAAATGTTCAAACGTCGGAAGACCTGTATTTAAACATCCCAAAGAGAATTCCTCCAGGATTCCAAGTATCCAATCAGCATGGAGAGATGCGATAGTGTCATCCCACAATGGGTGGTGGAGGTTAAAATCCCCCAGGACTAACGTGGGCTGCGGCAAACTCCTGAACAAAGTTCGAAGGGTTTCTCTAGTGTAAGGACAGCTAGGTGTCAGATACACCGAGCACAGAGTAAGCTGCGAATCTAGGTGGATTCTAGCTGCCATTGCATGTAACGGAGTCGAGAGGGGAATCCGAGTGAAAGAGACCGATTCGTGAAGCAGAATCGCCGCACTTCCCTGATCATTAGCACCACGATTCAGGGAGAATAGCTCTCTGTATGTGGATGGTGGAAAAAAAACACAATGGAAAAGTTGCAGCTCCTGAAGACAAATAGCCTTCGGGTGACGTTCGTCGATTAGTTCGGGAAATAGCCACGACAATTCCAATGAAGAAATTTATCATATTAATAGAGAAGTGAATAATCAACCTCCAGGGCGATCCGTGACAATAGTCACGATATGCTGAGAATCTTGCGTTGTCTCGGAAGACGATACAGGAAGATCCCGAGAGCCACTCAACGGCACATCAATCGGAATCTCGAATCCAGGATTAAGGGTAAAGTCACGCAGTAGGGAGAGAGGGGTACCACCCTGTTTGGAGCAGGTGAGGCTCCTGGCTTCCAAAGGAGTGCCCTCACCGAAGATGCGAGCAAAACCACCCTCAACGTCAGAATGTTTGCTAAGACCCGGGCCGGGGGTCGGTAACAGCGGACTGAGAGGGGTTCCTCACCCTCTCACCAGCACCCCTATCAATGCGGTAGAAATCGTTGAGGAAGATTGCAACAAAGAACATGGACGATCGTTGGGACTGGGAGAGTCCGGAGACCCAGCAAGAGGGTGATGCGAGGCGTTGGAAATCCCGGGGTAATCCCACAGCACAGGACCAATAACCGCTGCAGGAGAAGAACCTGAACAAGTCAGGGGGAAATGGTTCGTCCTTCCCAACTCCATCAATACCCACCCTCCGCTGACAGCCCCGTGGTGCAGAGCCACTCTCCACCCCCGGATGGCCCCGGTGACGGATGGGTTTTCCCATAACCACAGCCAAGGTCTTGCCGGAAGAGATCGTAATGTCAACACGGTGGCGATCTGCGGAAGGAGAGTCATCGGAAGAGTCCAAAGTGGACTCCGAGTAGGTTTCAGACTCACTAGAGTACAACTGAATCGAGTCAGTCGTGGGCCGAGTGTAGATAGGCAGCGTAGAAGGTGTAGGAGAAGAAGCACTATCCTTCTTACGTTCACATTGGAGGTAGGCAGAGCGACGAGCACGTTTAGACTCGAGCGAGCGAAGATCCTAACTTTGAACGGCGTCAGTTTTCTTCAAGAGGTCCGCAACATTATATTGAAAAGAATACGAACGTCTGAGTGAAGACCAATCTTCAGATGGGCGAACAGGATCAAGAGACGGAAAGTCGTGACGCTTCCGAGAGATGGCTTAATGGGGGTTAGAGGTCACGCATGGATGTTGGTCGACGGACATAGAAAAGATACCCTCCAGAGGCGGAGCGTGAATCTCCGCAATGTGAACCACATGTGATAAAGAACTGGTCTTCGGCGATGAAAGTCGAGTGGACGTACGGATCATCGTAGGAGTTGGGATGATAGTTAGCTCGAGCAACCGGAATTTCAATTCCAGAAGGTGTCGCAGAAACCGGAACACCAGTTGGAATTAAAGAATGGGATAATCGAGAAGGGTCCAAACTAGGCGCATGGAAGCGGGGAGAACTGCTAGAGGGAACTGCCGATGAAACAGTCGCAGCCTTAGCAAAAGAAAGAGGAAGATGGGATAACTTCTCCCTAGCTCGGCGAGTGGCATCACGGCGATCCAACTTAAGAAAAGGGCATTGTTCTAAGATTTCTTTCTCCAAGATTAAGAATGGACAGTGGATGGAAGAAGCCGGATGAGGGCCCTTGCAATTTGAACAACAAGGAGGAGGATTGTCGCAGGCGGAGTGGAGAAAACTCCCGCAACGCGAACAGATGGTCTGAGAGAATCTACAATACTTCAGTGGGTGTCCAAATTTGTGGCACTTAAAACACCTCCTCGGGAAGAGGACGCAAGTTCTAACAGAGTGCATGGTAAAACCACGTTTTACCTTTGTTGGAAGGAAAGCCACTGAGAACGTAATTAAAAGACGAGGATTAGGTACAGAGGGGTTCTCCTTGTAAGGAGGGAACCTGTAAACATTGGTGACTGGCACATGTCGTTTATGGAAATGAGCCAATATATCGTCCGTAGTGTCCGAACGAAACTCCGGAGCGTATATTGTACCTTTGGAGGTGTTGCGGACATCGTCCAGTTTGGAAATAATCGGGACCTTCCCCAGAGATGATAGAGAGCTAAAATTTGACTGTGTTCTGGAGGCGGCACGAACCAAGATGGAACAGTTTCTCATCGGCGTCGCCTGTACCTCAGTCGATTGGAGAACGGTCTCAAACGCGTCAGAGAGGAAAAGGTGGCTTACCACAGTCACTGGACGTGACGTAGTGGAATGGAGATAAAAATAAAGGGGATAGGAGTTTAGAACGGGGACTCCCGGAAGTAGATCCGAGAGCAAGATCATGGTAGCAGTTTTCTTATGCGGATTTCTAGGTGTGAGACCCAGCTGGCGCGGGGTCACCTGGGCAGACTGGGTAGAAAAACGAATCGAGTTGGACGTTGAGGCTATAACAACCTCCGCTGGTCGAGAAGGGGTAGTCCCAGGAACGGAAACGTTGCTTAGGACTAATGGGTTGGGGAGAGAACTCAACCCAACCATTTCATCAACAAGAACGTCGAAACCTTTGTTAGATACTGGATTGGAAACAGCCAGGAATAGATGAACACAAATATGATAACACAAATGATGAATATAAAAATTAAAGTATAACCTGGAAGCGCAACCGCTGAAACCGAGCCCACCACACACCCAGAACATAATACCTCCCTCCCAGAAACTCCACCCCGTAGGGTGGTTCCTGGGTGTGGCCTAGGCAAAGCCTCCCGGAACCGCGTCCAGTCCCAAAGATGAAATAATGCCAGCCGTGCACCACACGGATAAGACGCGAAGCCCAAGATTATACACCCAAGTGCAGGACAGCCTCCTCAGAGGTTAGCCAAGATTCAGGTCCCCAATAATAGGCGGCCCGGAGAAAGGCGAGAACAACAAGTTATTGAACTGTACCTTCACCCACGGGGAAAGGAGGGCAAGATGGGCACAAGACGGGAACAGAGACAACGATACGACATCCACCAGGATTCAGGAGGAAATTGGGAAACTCCCAAAAGAGAGACCAGGAATACGTAGGGTAGTACATACAGAATCATGGAGGAGAAGAGAAACAAACTGAGAAAGGGATGTGCAAAATGAACGGTATAGACAAAGTATAATATAATGAAGATAAAAAGCAATAATAATAATTTTTTTTTTTTTTGAGTGGATGTACAGGGATCTCCACAGCACACAAGAATGTGGCTAGACCGTGTTAGCAAACACGACAGGGGAAATCCCTAACGAAACCGAAAGAGGAACAAGGCCTGAGATGCGTTATGATCTTAAAAAGAGTTTCAGTTCCAAAAAGGAAGGCAAAAATACGATCACTACGAAAATGAGATGATCGGTATTTTTTTTTTTAAATGCTGTGAAGGCGATACTGAAGAGGTATTAAGTTAGCACGTCAGGAAAAGGAACTTGCTTTCGAAGGTCGAGATGGCAACGCAATCCACAAGAGATGAACGACAGTGAAGAGACAACTGAGAGCAAAATTGGGCAGGACGCGGAACCCCTTCGCGACATAAGAAACCATGGGGTGAAGATTTGAATGACCAATACGCAATCGAGCCAGGAACACCTCCAGGAGGCGACTCTTCTACAAGATTGAAGGACACCGGCCAAGCGACGGGTTGATAGTCCGAAGTTTTTGCGCACGAGCATTCCTTCCGCCCAAACATGACTGCCAGCCAGAAGGAAGCCCCGACGCCAAAGAGATGGAGAAATCTGTAGCAGTGAAAAGGCCCAGGCGCACAGCAGGAGGAAGGTAACGGCCACTCGACACCTGTGTGCAGCCGCCCGTTTGGCCTCCCCATCGGCCGTTCGTTACCAGAACACCCACATGGGAGGGAACCCAACAGAACTCCATGTATTGGTGCTGCGCTGGTAACAAGCAGAGGGACTGAATGGCACAGACCAACGGGTTACGGGTTGAACGGTCAAGCAACGACTGGAGAGCGCTCCGAAAATCAGAAAAGATGGTATAATTACCCCACGGGCGAAGGTACTGATCCTGTTCACCGCCATGGACATTGCTATTAGTTCAGCTGAAAAAAACAGACAATAAGGGCGGAAGGGTATGGGGAACGGTGATGCTCCGCGAAACACAGCTGAAAGCTCCACCCTAATCCTCCGTCTTTGAAACCATCGGTGTAAACCGCTATAGAGTATCGCTATGGTCCTCCGCGTGAGATACAAAGGAACCCTCAACAGCACTGGGTGCGCCTCCGACTTATGCAAAGACAGGCATCCCACTGCAGGATAGCAGGAGGCGGAGAGCACCCACTGTGAACGCGGTAGAGGTAAAATCAAATATGCATGACCGCTCGCTGAGGAGGGTCGAAAAGCCAAGATGGAAGTAACAACCCCAGGAAATGGCCAATAAGAAGGGTTGTGACAACACGCTCTATTTTTAGGTGTCAAGGCCGACGAAAGTAGGAACCTGAAGACGGATGGAACAGCGAGCACATGAGCTGTCTCAAAAAATAATAAATATAAATATATAATAAATAATATTTTTTTTTTTTTTTTTTTTTGGCAGTGGATTCAAGAAATTTAAAGCACACACAAGAATGCGGCTAGACCGTGTTACAAACTAACGACAGGGGGAATCCCTAACAAAACGAAAGAGGACCATGGCTGAGATTGATTAGATCTTATACAGATGTTCAGTTCCAAGAGGAGGCCAAAATTGCGATCACTACGAAAATGAGATGATTCGGATAAGATGTGCTGAAGCGATGCTGAAGAGGTAATGTTAAGTTTGTCAGGAAAAGAACTTGCTTCGAAGGGTCGAGATGGCAACGCAATCCACATAGAGATGAACGACAGTGAGAGGACAACTGGAAGAGCAAAATGGGCAGGACGGGGAACCCCTCGCGACATAAGAAACCCATGGGTGAGATTTGTATGACAAAGACGCAATCGAGCCAGACCACCTCCAGGAGGCGACTCTTCCTACAAAATGAAGACCACCGGCCAAGGACGCGTTTTGACATTCCGAAGTTTGGCGGCACGAGCATCCTCCGCCCAACATGGATGCCAGCCAGAAAGGAAGCCCCGACGCAAAGAGATGGAGGAATCTGTATGTAGCTGGGAAATGGCCCAGGCGCACAGCAGGAGGAATGTAACGGGCACTCGACACCCTGTGTTCAGCCGCCTGTTTGGCTTCCCCATCGGCTCGTTCATTTCCAGGACCACCCACATGGGAGGGAACCCAACAGAACTCAATGTTGTGAAGCTGCGCTGGTAACAAGCAGAGGGACTGTTGAATGGCACAGACCAACGGGTTACGGTTGACCGGTCAAGCAACGACTGGATGAGCGCCTCGTAGAACTCGAAAAGATTGGTAAAATTACCCCACGGCGAAGGTACATGATCCTTTGTTTACCGCCAGGACATTGCTATTAGTTCAGCGAAAAAAAAACAGACAAAATAGGCGGAAGGGTTATGGGATACAGTGATGTCCGGAAACACAGCTGAAGCTCCCACCCCTTCCTCCGTCTTTGAACCATCGGTTATAATATATAAGAGTCGCTATGGACCTTCCCATGGGAGAGATAAAAAGGAATCCCTCAACAGCACTGGCGTGCGCCTCGACTTATTCAAAGACTGTATCCCACTGCAGAGAGCAGGCGGGCCGGAGAGGGGGGGGGGGGGAAACCCCACGTTTGAATGGGTAGAAGTAAAATCAAATTGCATGACCGCTCGGAGGAAGGTCGAGGAAAGCAAAGATGGAAGTACAACCCCAGCAAATGGCCAATAAGAAGGGTTGTGGACGAACACGCTCTATTATAGGTGTCAAGGCCGACGAAGTAGGAACCTGAAGACGGATGAACAGCGAGCACATGAGCTGCTCCAAAAAATAATAATAATAATAATAATAATAATAAAAATAATAATAATAATATTAATAATAATAAGAAACAAAGAACATAAATGGAAAGGAGGGGAACCACAAAAAGGGGGAAAAATCAACGAAAAACAAAAACGTACAACCAATTCGCAGATACCATTCGGAAAAGGTATCTGAGCCCCCCCACCCCGCACAAGGTGGGGTACGTTAACGGGGGGGATAATAATAATAATAACAGCAATAATAATAATAATAATAATAAGAAAAATAATAACAATAAGGGAGAGGAGGAAACAAGAACAAAATATAACAAAAATAAAAAGAATGAACGTGGCACTTCGCAGACACAAAGTGTCTATGCCCCCTCTCGACGACAACGAGGCCAAATTCGTGTGGGGATAATAATTAAAAAGAACAATATTAATGATTTTTTTTTTTTTTTGAGTTGATGTACAGGGACCACCACAACACACAGGTCATGCGGCTATACCGTGTCAGGAAACCAACAACAGGGGTAGTCCCTAGCAAAACGACATAACACAATATTAATGATAATAAAAACAATAATAATAAAAAAAATGCTAAAGAACATAAATGGAAAGTAGGACAACCGCGAAACAAAGAGACGCGGGAAAAATCAAACAAAAAAAATAACGTAATTCTTCAGATACAATTCGAACATGACAAGGTGGGGTACGGGGTTTTTTTTTTTTTTTTTTGAGTCAATATACGGGACCCACCACTGCTTACAAAGAAGCGGCCACACTGAGTTGAAAAATCAACATCATGGGTGGGTCCTGGCATATACATAATTTGAATGTCGAGGAAAATTTGAATGGCAAAATGAATATTCAGTCAAAAGTAAATAAAAATTAGATAAAATTATATCCTTACATTATATAGTCCTAATATTACATAACAAAATCATTAGTTGTAAGAATATTCACTTCTTTGGAGATACAAGGAAAAGTAACTACTAAATGTGGCGGAAGATTTCAGATTAAGCATATGCGACAAACTTTTAGAAGGTTCTATGGACCACAAAGTAGGAAAATGACGACGGCGAATAGAGTCCAGTTGGGAACAATCAATGAAGTCGAACAGATTTCGGGGTATGGCGACGACAAAATTCGCAGATGGGAGGAGGGTCCCGTGACATATAGTGGACTGAGTGATATGGTGTGCCCAATACGAGGCGTGCAAGTATCACCTCGTGTGAGCTCTTTCGTCGGTGGGAAGATTACTCACCGATGCTGGGCTTTATATTTCAAGTTTCGCTCTCCTCTGATCATTCGTTCAGCACTCTTGCCAATAAGATCGAAAGCTTTGTCGGAGAGCAGGATAGTAATCGGTTGATGGGAGGCGGCCTTGTCGAATGGCATCTGGGAGGT
>JABUQX010115366.1:0-5000 GCA_015478945.1 Trachelipus rathkii | reverse complement strand
CCATCTCACAGTGGTTGTGGCTACTACGCGTTGATCAGTTGGTTAGCTAAACGTGGAAGAATAAATATCTTCAAAATGGTGGGCCAACAAAAAAAAAAAAAACATCAATTTTCTTCATGAATGAAGTTAGTGTTTGGGTCCAGAATTATTTGTAAATTAATAATTAAAAATAAATATTACTAGTCTCTTATTAGGTGTGTAAAATGTATAGGTGAAATTTTTTTTAGAGGTAATTTAAGCCCAAAAACCTAAACCAAGCTACACCCACCACGGGAAACCAATTAGAAAAAAGATGAAATTTTTTTGAAAATATTTGAAATTTCGCTTCCTTAATTCAGATAAAAACTTAATTACTACCTGTAATATAAAGTCTATAGGTATCAACCAATTTGAAAACAAAACTAAAAAACAAAATGCAGTACATTTTTAGTTATACTTATTTATTACTTAGTTATACTTGGTTATATTTAAAAAAAAAATAATATTGACGATAACAGCATTTTCGGGCACTATCTTGAACCAAATTTAATTTATTTTCTGGCAATACGTACCATCGTTTCAGCATGGTGCATAATTCTTTTAAAATAATAGAAAAGCATGTCTGGGGGGAGATTTTTATTTACTTATACACCAGGATGATCACACACACAAGTGGATTACCTCTAATGAAATAATACCATTACAGATGAATTGGTATTGCACTATTTATGTGTATTTCCTATGTGTCGGTATGACATATAAAAATGAGAGGACAGAAATTGGAAGAAAAATCTTTTGATTTTCAATAACATAGAGGCATTACAACAGGACATAGATAAAAAATAAGGAAAACAATTATAGGTTATGAATTCCATAGAATATTCATTTATCCAGTTATTAAGTATTATTAAAGGAGTATTTTATTTATTATTACAGTATTTTCTATTTTAACATTTTAAAAAAATTAGGAGGAGAATTTTAACAGGGATGGCCAGGATCCTATTTTTCAAATCTAACATTTTAAGAAAAAAAAAAGTTAACATCGTGTATATCAAGAACAAGCTTCTCAAAGACAGATAAGCAAACAAACAGTATGTCATTACCTATAGATATTAAAAATATTTTACAGTTTCAAACTGCATTTATGATTCAACACTTCAAAACTAAAAG
Organism: Trachelipus rathkii; assembly: GCA_015478945.1. Taxonomy (NCBI): domain Eukaryota; kingdom Metazoa; phylum Arthropoda; class Malacostraca; order Isopoda; family Trachelipodidae; genus Trachelipus; species Trachelipus rathkii. The sequence continues at coordinate 3,851 of JABUQX010115366.1, read as the reverse complement.
AATTTAACATTTTTAACAGAAACATTTCAAGATCTTCATCAGATCTCATAACCCCCTTGCAAGATTAAAAAATCTTCACTAAACGTTTTAAAATCTTTCAAAGGAAGATCAAGAAATTGTAACGAGAAAATAGAAAAAGATTCATGTGATTTCAAAGAGAGAGATTCAAAAGAATTGTATATATATTCAATATCTTCAACATATCTCTTAAATAATATATGAAACGTTCATAACCAACATATAAGATCTTCAACATATCCTTATAATTTTTGAAACGTTCATAACCATCATATAAGATTTATCAAGGGGAAAGTTAAGAAAATGAGAGCTTAACATTTGAAAATCATTTGAGGGAATACGAACATAATTTAAACGATACAAAATACAAGTAATAAGACCCATACATCAGAAAAATAAAACGAAAAAAAATGTACCTTATAAACCCTATGTATAGGGTGCATTTTCATATGTTTCTAGGGTGTGGCTTATAAAGCCTCCCCTATTATATCATTCCAATAATTATAATAAATAATTACCGATCAACGACAATCAATTGATACACGCCTTTTTTCCTTTTTATATAATTGTTAAAAAAGAAATTTTCTTAATGAATTCCCTAAATTTTATATGTTATAATTTTTAGATTTTAGACAGTTTTATCACTATCCTATAATAATGATAAAAAACTAATTCAATCTACGAATTTTACAAACATTCTTCATATATTATATACAAATATGAGTGATGGAAAAAGCACCTTATAATAATAACAATAATAATAATAATAATAATAAATTAGGTAATATATACTTTCATTTGAGAATATATATATATATATATATATATATATATATATATATATATATATATATATATAAATTAATAATAACTCTATATATATATATATATATATATATATATATATATATAATATATATATATATATATATATATATATATATATATATATGGCAATTTCGCCATTGAACGTAAATTTTAAAAGTAATTTCTGAATACTATTGACGCATTAATAATAATAATAATAATAATAATAATATTGGGAATAGAAATAGAATCATAGAAAAATAATTATTCTTTGGTCATGAATATAATAATTAACATTACTTTGGACATCCGTGACATCCAATCACACCGAAGGACTGACCCCAAACGACCTGACCTCATCGTGACACGGGGGGGGAAAGAAAGGAAGAGGCACTCTCACTCTCAGTCCCCAACCTGAAATCGATGATAAATATCATTGTAAATAATATTAAATGTTAAAAAATAATTAATCAATTAACATCAAAATAATAATAAAATTAAAAAAATGAATATTATTAATTAACGCAATTAATGACAACAAAAATCATTATCATTATTATTATTATTACTAAAAGTGAGAATCCCGTAAAATTTACAAAAGAAATAAATAAAAATAATACAATCAAGCGTCAAAGTACACCTCTGGACAATATTTTTAATACATGCATTTTTTACCCATATATATATATATATATATATATATATATATATATATATATTTTATACGATATATATATATATATATATATATATATATATATATATATATATATATATATATATATATATATATATATATATATATATATAAATATATATATTATATAAATATTTATGTATATATATATATATATAATATATATATATATATATATATATATATATATATCGGACAATACGGATTTATGGAGGAATTTGAATACGGGACAGATTATTAAAGACCCTCCAATCATTTACTACTTCCCTAATCTCTACTGCTTTCTTCGGATCTGGAATGTATATATAGCTAGGTCCTTTTTCCTTTCCTAAAGACCTCAAAACTAAGAAATACACTCCAATTTCTAATAACATTGTTACACATTCAATCCGCCTATTTCTAATAACATTGAACTTGCATTCAATCGCGTATTTAATGACCCCCCCCCCCCACAGTAATTTCCCTTTAACCAATCTATTTCATGATCAATCTTAGTAGTTAATGTTCTTTACCACATCATTTGCATTTTCTCTCCCCATATACTAGGATGTTTTCGTTTTACCATTTAATAGTAATAATAATCTCATTCAACTAAGACTATTTTTATATATATATATATATATATATATATATATATATGCTATATATATATATATATATATATATATATATACTACTATAACTATATATATATATATATTTTTGTATTTACAGTTTAAAGTCTAGTTACTCTCCTTCAACTAAGACTATTCTCTTTCACTATATATATATAAGCGATCATTTCTCTTCCTAAATTCAGGCTTGAATTTTTTTTTCCAAACAAGAAATAGGTTCAAGTTCATTTAAAAAAATCAGAAGTAACGGTAATTGTACGCCATCCCTACATTTAACCAAAGTATTATAATATTTTAAAATCTATTTGGCCACAATTTAATTTCTTCACGTATTTTTCCGCTGTCAATCTAAATTACCTTTATCAACTGCAAATCTTTTAACTCTTAAAACAACCTCTACTTCATTCAGTTTTTTTTTTCTCTAATAAATTTACAATCTTCCTTTCATCACATATAAACTTTTTTATTATATTTAACAAAAACCATAGAAGTCTTTTAACAAAAACATTGGTTTAGAATAACATCCTTAGCATTTCATTAAATAGATCCAAACCTTTTCAAAATTTGTCTAAGTACAACAATGAAAGTTTTAGAACATCCTTCTCACATTTTTCCAAAATGGTTTACAACTACTTAATTATCTCATCCCTTCTCTTTTACCATTTACTTTAATTCTACAGTTTTTATAAATTGCACTTTTCTTTTTATCTTCTTCATCCAATTCAATAAATCTGATTAAATTTTGTCAAAATAATAATTTATTTAAGTATGTTCTGATGCCATATGTCACTCTCCCTATCTAATATTTAAACTTGTACCTTACTATATAAAAAAATAAAATAAATAAATTGTCCATTTGATCTTAGAGGTATAACAAGTCTACATTTGCGTACAGAATGTGAATGACAAAACAAAAAATGAAAGGTCTGTCTTACACTTAACATGAATAAATTTGGAATGATAATACTAAATAAAAAGGAGAATAATAATAACAATAATAATAATAATATTAATAATAATAATAATAATAATAATAATAATAATAATAATAATAATAATAATAAAAGCATTCACCCCAATGTGATCTAAAATCCACTACAAATGAGTGAACAAATAATAATAATAATAATAATAATAATAATAATAATAATAATAATAATAATAATAATAATAATAATAATAATATAAAAGAAAAAAACAAAAGATGAATCTTCATCATTCATTCGAACTTACTGCAGCTTCTTTCGTCTCAAATGCTGCTGACCAACTCTTCCAGGCCGGGGATGATGGAACAGGAAGGACACGATTATTATCATGGGCTCAACAACAACAACAAAAGTAAAGGCGGTAAGGCGGGCGGGCGGGCGGGACAAATTTCATGATACCAACTCATAATATTTAACATTTTTCCCCCCGTCCTCGGTGACGTAATTTTTTATATATATATATATATAAAAAAACAAAAAAAAAATAATTCTTTCATTTTGTTCTTTAAATAAATCTGCTTTTTGGGGAACTTAGTTAAAGCTTTTAAAAAATTAAAATTAAAATAAAATTAAATGAGGAATTACAAAAAAAAATTAAAGGAGTAAGGGAACAATATAAATAAAATAACAATTGCCAATTGAAAGGAAAAAAACTGAATAACATTATCGTAGGATATTAAACTGGCGAAGGATGAGGAAAAGACAACATTCCTTACACCTTTCAAACAA
>JABUQX010115365.1:7500-35098 GCA_015478945.1 Trachelipus rathkii | reverse complement strand
CCCTTATCATTTAACATATATCCTAAATATTTAAACTCAGACACTTGCTCCAGCTGCTCATCATCTAACATAACTTCATATATATATATATATATATATATATATATATATATATATATATATATATATAAATAATATATTTGTGGTTTTAAACTTATATATATATATATATATATATATATATATATAGGTCAGCCTCCCGAAAGCATCATGCATCAATAATAATAATAATAATAATAATAATAATAATAATAATATTATTATTATTATTATTATTATTAATAATAATTATTAATAAATATTAATAATAATAATAATAATAATAATAATAATAATAATAATAATATTATTATTATTATTATTATTATTATTATTATTATTATTATTATTATTATTATTATTATTATTATTATTATTATTATTAATAATAATAATAATAATAATAATAATAATAATAATAATAATAATAATAATAATAATAATAATAATAATATTATTATTATTATTATTATTATTATTAATATTAATAATTATTATTATTATTATTATTATTATTATTATTATTATTATTATTATTATTATTATTATTATTATTATTATTATTAATTGTCATAATTTAAATTATAATATTGTAAATTTTTTTTGTCAACAAGTTTACGTGTGCGTACATAGGCCATTGGGAGTCGGGAGTCGGGAGTCGAGAGTCGGGAGTCGGTTGTTTTTAAAATCGACTCTGGGAGTCGGAGTCGGGAGTCGATTTATTTTTTTTCGACTCCCCATCCCTGATATATATATATATATATATATATATATATATATATATATATATATATATATATATATATATATATATATATATATATATATATATATATATATATATATATATAATTATAACACCTGTAGTAATAAAATTAATAATTACTTAATTTTGTATTTGCCGGAGCCGGAGCAGCCTCTTTTATTGCGGCTCCGACTCCAAATCCTAAAAGTGCATGGAATCTATTTTTTATTTTTGGAGGTGCGCCACCAGCAAAACCTTGGGCACCACTGCCCTAGAGCACTAATAAAACTTTACTAAGTACTAAATTCTAATTTATATATTGCATACCTCTTTTACCATATTGTATTTACTGTATTTTAATGTTAAATACCCTAAAAAGACTTGATATATATGAAAAAAAGTAATTTAAAAAAAATAAAAAAATTTTTGGCTTTTAGTTTTTAAAAAAACGAAGACTTTTTTTTTTTTTTTAATCTCAACCCTAGTTAGGACTTAGGAATATGTGGGGCTCTGCCCCATTTATAAATATTTATATACTGTGTATTTAAATGCAATATATTCAGTAATATGGTTATTAGTTTTTGGAATGATTTGCCGCAAAAATTAGCAGGGTAGTTTTGAATGTATAAGTTCTTAAACTGTAACATTAGAAACAAATGATGATCAAGTTAGGATGTTTCATAATTCTAAGACTTATAGAATGACAAAGAAGTTGTACCTTGTGATTGCTTCCCAATCAATAGCCATTCACTTTTATTGTCATAGTTTTAAAATTTATAGTTTACAAATAAAATCTAGATGTAAAAATGGGAAAATTTGCCTTCATAAATAATATTACACATTTTACGTTTTACGGACTTTATTTTGTTTATTCTTCATTTTAATGCATTTGAAGTGAAAATTGGAGTAGGGCCCTTAATGTAAACAATTACAGAAACTATAAACAAAATGTACAAAAATAATTTAAAAATACTTCAAACAATTTGGGAGACTTTTTCTATATTAAATGCAATAGAATATTTTAAAAAGATTTCTAGAAAGACAAGGAAGTTTGTGATTGTCCCAATTCAATATGCGTTCACTTTTATTGTCATAGTTTTGAAATTTATAGTTACAAATAAAATCTAGATGTAAAAAATGAGAACATTTGCTATCATAAATAATAGTATAGACGTTTTACAGATTTATTTTGCTTATTCTTCATTTTAATGCATTTTATGTGAAAATCAGAGTAGGGGCCCTTAATGTAAACAATTGCTGAAACTATAAACATAAAATGTGCAAAAATAATTAAAAAATACTTTAAACTATTTGGGAACTATTTTTCTATTTTAAATACAATAAAAAAATTTAAGTTACTATAATAATGCTACGAAAAGTATACTCAACTCTTGAAATTAGGCCTTGCATCCTCCAACTAGGGATGGACAAAAACTATCAATATTGTTTTTTCCAATTACTGATACCAATAGTATTTTTAAATTTGCAATAATCTATAATTTTATCAACTATGTTAGTTTTTCTGTATATATATATATATATATATATATATATATATATATATATATATATATATATATATATATATATATATATATATATATATATATATATATATGTATATATATATATATATATATATATTAGGGATGCTGGATCTCGGTTCCGGCTCAGCTTGGCGAGGTTCGGCCTTTAAGATCGGCTCCGAGCCGGAGGCTACTAGTCTCTCGGCTTTCTCCGGCTTCGGAGACCTATATTTTTAAAGGTTGTTTTGAAAATAAAAAGTTATAATTCATTGAAAGTAATAATGAGACGTTTAATGAAATAAATTTATTTAGAAGAGCTGATTCATACAAAAGTGTAAAAAATTATTTTTAATATTTTTTGCTGTAGTGATAATACTAAGTCAAATAATAACATATATTATAACTATAATAATAATAATAATATGAGATTTTTCATTAATTATTTTGATAAACAACTTAAAAGGTTTATTTCCAAAATGACTACCCCTAACAAAATGCCTTTGATAAATCTAGCTTTAAAATACAATACAGAAATAGGTAAATGAAATTGGTAAAAAAACTTTTAAACTACATGCCATATCACAAAAGACTAAAAATTATGATATATATCCTTAATTTTTAAATTTTTAAAGATCTTCTAAATTTTAACAAACTAACATTTTATATATATATATATATATATATATATATATATATATATATATATATATATATATATATATATATATATATATATATATATATATATATATATATATATATATATATATATATATATATTTTTTTTTTCAAATAAATTTTCTTTATATTTATTATTTATATATAATATATATATATATAGGAAAGATGTATTTCATTAACAGCAAAAATTTCTTCAATTCCATTCTCATATCTCAAAAACTACAATAGCTACAGGGAAAAGGAATACATTGCTGGAATGCTGGTCCAATTTTAGTGCGGAAAATGTAAAAAAAAATAAAAAAATAAAAAAAAAAATATCTCAAAAACTACAATAACTACAGCGAAAAGGAATACATTTTGGAATCTGGTAAAATTTTACATAGGAAAATGTAAAAAAAATAAAAAAATAAAAAAATTTATTGTTAATAATTATAGTAATATGATTAGAGAGCCTATTTAGAGACCTTTTATTGGTTTCTCGTTAAAATAAATAGACTTTCTATTAAATTTTGCTTTTTTTTTTTTTTTACTAAAGAATACCCCAAGGGTATACCGCTCCGATGGCAGGAGTCGGGGTCTCCCGGCCTTCCGGGGCACTACGGGGTAGGACTAATTCCCCCCTTGGAGGGTCTCTCCCGGAACCCCCGCTCTTTGGTATTTGGGTGTCGCGGGGGTTCCTCCGCCCCTCCCCTATGGGGTATGGAAAACGTCCCCCCTGTGTTCCCCGTCGGCTCAAGCCCCCTACATTGCCGTGTAATACCTTTACAAATAATCAGGGATGGCAATTTTGGTGATTTTTTTGATTTTTAAAAAAAATAAATTTGTGATTTTGATTTTTTGATATTTTTGATTTTTGGATTCGTAACGTCATGTGAAATATAATTTGCAAGTTACAAATTATATATCGTGACGTTACGAATCTGAAAAAATAGAAAAAATAAAAAAAAAAAATCACATTGATTTTTTAAAAAAAAAGTCACCAAAATTTCCATCCCTGCAAATAATATATATATATATATATATATATATATATATATATATATATATATATATATATATATATATATATATATATATATATATATATATATAATATATATTTATATATATATATATAATAATAATATATATATAATATATATATATATATATATATATATACTTATCTTTATATATATATAATAATATATATAATATATATATATATATATATATGTACTTCTTCTTTCTTAACAATATATATATATATATATAATATATATATATATAATCCTGCTCTAAAAAATAATAACATTTATTTATTTATCTATTATTGTTTTTTTTATTTTCCTAACTAAAATTTTACAAGGATTCCAAAAATGTATTCCTTTCACTGTAGCTATTGTAGTTTTGAGATATGATTTTTTTTATATACATTTTTCGCACTATAATTGGACCAGCATTCCAGCAATGTATTCCTTTTCCCTGTAGCTATTGTAGTTTTTGATATATCTGATTGAAAAAATTATATTTTGCTGTTAATGAAATACATATAAGCCTATATATATATATATATATATATATATATATATATATATATATATATATATATATATATATATATATATATATATATATATATATATATATATATATATACGATATATATATATATATATATATATATATATATATATATATATATATATATATATATATATATATATATATATATATACTCTCTAATAATCAAATGAGCAGTCTGAAAAAGGAAGATTAGTAGGTAAGAAAGTGGAAAACCAACTCACCAAAATCTGCTCTTTAATCAGGGGTGCTTCTATGTGCATGCAATGGACAGAATGCCCAAGGTCACCAAAGCACTCTCTAACTAGACACTGCCTCTTCAACTAATATCAACTACGCCTCAGAAGTGGGTCGTATTTCTCTGCTCACTGAAAAATTTAAAACGAGCAAACAAGGTGCAAAACCAAGCACATTCAGGCATAAACAAAGAAAATGAGATACTCACACAGGGTGTTACACCAAGCGTGCGCGGTTGCAAGCAAAAATAGTAAATGGGCAAAGAAAGACAGCCAAAATTTTACAGATATAAATATATTTACAGTTATTTATCATAAATAAGTTAAGTATTTACACTAGTTTTATGCAGTTTAAATCTGGGGTTTTCTCACTTACCAACATGCACAACTCCTTTCATACTAAACCTCTATATATTGATGCTATGCATGATAACATGCCCCTAATTAATTTGTTTAATAACCAAACAATAAATAATTTAATAAATAATAGTTTAATTAATAATCTTTAAGATTTAAACAAATATTTTAATTAATAATTTGGATGATGGTAGATTAATGGGATGGATGGGAAAACGCAGCTTAAGTTCTAACTATGGTAATATTACAATAAGGGAAAATAACTGTTATGGAAATGCAAAGAAAAATGGCTGTAACTCTTTGCTTAAAGGTTTCTTGAAACTTTAATGAAGACTGGTATTATGAATCCAAACTTTTGATTTGCTTCCTAAAATAGTTCACTCCTAAGATAGTTGAAATCACAAATGATTCAGTCCCAAAACAATTCTTGTTTGTCCACAATTGGTCTCCGAAACAATTCCCTGTTGAAAAAATTCAACAATGAAGAAAAATAAGGATAAAGCATTCACTCTTTTCTTTTTAAGTCAAGAACCACAATTTGGTTACCTTGGATAAGGGAATTGTTCACTTTTGTCTTCTTAATTTTTCTCAAAATAGGAGAGTTGTTTTCTCTTGTGTGTTCCTCTTCCAATAAAATGGTGGATTTTAATTTTGTATTATCACACTTCTCTGATGTTTTGCTTATCACTTTGATGTATATCACTTTTTCACTTCCAAATAATTGGTCTTTTTGAGATCTTTATGATAGTTTGTATCTTTTTCACTTCTTTAGATTTCCACACTTTAAATGTCACAAGTTTGTATCTTTTCACTTTATTTCTTACTTTAAATGTCACAATTGGGTAAATATCTTTTTAATATATTTATAAATCGTCCATGAACATATATAATGTCAATTCTAAAACTCTAACAAAAACTTTTTAAATAAATAATCAATAATCTTCATCAATACTAACTTTGCAAATCTGAAAAATATAAGAATGTAGCACACCTCTTCATACCTCCCCACCCGTTGTTGGGACAACAACGCAGGGATGACTTTGGGCTCATTTCCTAAAATAATTCTTTTCTTTGCTTTATCCAGTAATCCTTGGTTTCCACTTTCTTTATTCAATATTGATTTATGAAATATGTTTATATGAAAATTATTAAGTTTAAGATTTCTTTCATTTGTTAAATTTACATTATTAAGTTTTACTTATTGCTTTCTTTTCCTTTCTAAAATAAAGGGTTGAACTAATGGAAGATCCAAACAGGCACCTTTTGATCTTGTATGTGGTCTCTCCAAAGGAGTATTCCTCCTATTTTCCTCAAAAACACCATCATTTAACTCCTCAGAAAAACCCGAAAAGTCTGTTTCTATGATAGGAGTAGGAGTCTCTTCATTTATTGGAGTGTTACTCCAGGAAATTCGCCTTCTTACTTCTTCTAAATCTCCCAATCTGATCTCTCTAGTTGATAATGGACTTAGTTCTTCATTGTCAGTAATGTCACCATTTTTCTGCTCTTTAAAAACTCTGTAATTTCGTAAAGCACTTCTACTCTTTCGGTAATGGCCTAATAAGAATTCCATCAAACGGGGTGATGGAGTACTATTTTTCATGAATACTGACATAGATGTCTGATTCATCAAGAACGAAGATAACTCAGGGTCTACACCCTCTGGGATTAAATTAGACAATTCTTTATTAAGGGATGCTTCCAAGGAAGGAAGTATAACATTTTCCGCCATTTGAAGATTCCTCTTCATCTGTTCTAACAATCCCTCACATTTCCTCTTGGTGTCTTCATCAATATCAAAACCTTCAAAATCTGCATCATCTTCATCTAAGTCAAATGGGTCTATGACAATATCTTTATGAATGTCCACTTTTGGACCAGGAATTTCTTCCACTTCCATTGGAGGTACAACTGGCTCAGGTTCACCTAAATCCATGGCCCACTTTTGGAAAAGAGGATTGTTTTCTAGATAATGGGGTGGTAATATCCACCGCCTGAGTTGTCTATGATGCACTTTAAATTGTTTTCCTTCTTCAGACTCTATGATATATGTTACTTGATTGTCATTCACCTGGATAACTTCATATGGGCCATAGTAACGTGGCTTAAATTTATTTGTGACTAAGTCCCCAGGTAAATGTATCTTTAATCCTACTTTTTGATGAATTCCATAAGGTTGAAAGTGGGCATGCCCAGGCTGCCAATACATTTCATTCCTTTTCCACGATAACCCCAAATGTGGGGTGTGTTGTTCTTTTAAGATGTATTCACAGGGTGACAATCCCAACTGTGAATGCTCAGTATGGTTGTAAATCAAGACTATCCTAGGCAATTCTATATCCCATTTTGTATAATCTGTAATTGACATTCTTAAATATTGAATGATGGTTCTATTTATTCGCTCTACAGCACCATTTGAAGATGGTGTGTAAGGAGTGGTTAGGATATGTTTTATGTTATTGAGCTGCAGCATCTCTTCAAACACTGGCCCAATAAATTCCCGGCCATTATCAGTTAACAATCTCTCGGGTATATTAGGTAAATAAGGAAGCATTAGCTGTTGGAAAGTGTTTGTGACTGTGAGAGATTGTTTATTCTTTATTGGAACAGCTGCAATCCATTTGGTATGATGATCTACCAGGACTAAGGCATAATTATTACCTTGTTGAGTTTTGGGAAGTTGTAGAAGGTCCATGGCAACCAATTCAAAGGGGAAATCAGTAGTGATCTTGATAGTAGGTGGTGTGTAGATAATATTTGCCTTTTTAGAAGCTTGGCATTTATAACATGTGGTAGTTACGTCATAACAAATTTTATAAATTTTTGCATACCACACATATTTGTTAACTAATGAGATCAATTTATTGTTTCCTATATGGGCAAAATTTACATGAGCCATAATAACTAGGTCAGTGAGGATAGCAAAAGGAACAATGTAGGCACTTTCATGAGACTGATACTTATTCATCTTATACAAGGTGTCATCTCTGATAAAAATGTACCTTTTGAATCTGGCAAACGGTTTAAGATTACCCACTAAGGGTCTTTGGTATTTTATAGCTCTATATAACTGCCTCAATAATGGATCTTGTTTTTGAAAATCACGTACTTCTATTGCTATGGCATCCACATTTGGATCTTTGTGTTCAATAAGTGTTAACTGGTGGATTTTATCTACTGGTAACACCTCTCAACCGGTTTTTATCTGGTTAGTTGTTTTTTGGACAGTTTGTGATAAAATTTGTTCTTGATGTTCTTCTAAAGATTCATTTAACAACTCATACTCTTCAAATTCCTCATCTGCCTTCATAACCTTGGCTTGGGAAGTTATCTCTTGTGAAAGCTCTGTTCTGGTCAACAGATTGTAATGTATTCCTCCAAGACACAATAACCAACAAACTTTAAGGGTCTGAAGATTGCCAAATTGTAAGGGCTTAGAATTCCCATAAAATACTAGAACTTTTACTTGGTACAAATGACTGAAAGCTTCTATTGCTTGTACAATTGGTAACTGACCTGGGTATTTTAAAAGTTGTAATTGTTTAGTAAGTGTTTTGTAATTTTTACCTGTAGGTAAGTTGTAACTCTTGCGGTTCTCTAATAGTTCTTGAATAACTGCTCCCCGAATGGTTAAATGTTGATCAGGAGCTCCAAAGAGAAATGTGGAAAAACATTGAAATAGAGAATCTCCTCCCCCAGGCATCTTTACTTCCAAGCACCCAGCAGGAATTTGGTTCACTACTGAACCATTCATATCAGTATCAATCGATGGTACTGGTGATCGTGAAAGGGCATCTGCCACTACATTGTCTTTGCCAGGTACATATATTAACTCATAGTCGATATCGTTAATCTCCTCTAAAGTTCGTGCTACCCGTTGATTAACCAAAGTCATATTATTCAAGAATAGTAATGGTTTATGGTCTGTATGTATAAGGATCTTGATTCCATACAGGAAGGGCTTCAAAGATCGAACAGCCCAACGGATGGCAGCTACTTCTTTCTCAGTAGTACTATATCCTTGCTCAGCTTTGGAGAATGTTGTGGAGATATAGGCTATTGGTTTTACTTCTCCCTGTTGCTCTTGGGACAAGCAAGCACCTGCACCTACATTAGAAGCATCTACGTGTAACAACAATGGTGAAGCGTTCGATGATCGATCAGGGTAAGATAACAGTTGTGGGTCTATCAAAGCTCTTTTAAGTTCTTCAAAGGCTTTTTGACATTGTGATGTCCATTTTAAGGTTTTCTGGTTCAGGAGTTCGAAAAGAGGCTTTGCAACTTCTGAACACCTGGGAATATGTCTGCGGTAAAAATTTACCATCCCAATAAATTGTCTAAGTTTACGAACGGTTGTAGGTGCTGGAAAATCCATAATACCCTGTAAATTCCTTTCTAATGGAACCATTCCCTTTTCTGAAACCAAATGCCCCAAATATTGGACTTGTTTTCTCAACATAAAAGTTTTGGCTGGTTTGATCTTAAATCCAGTGTCCAGGAAGGCTTTTAATACCTTTTCCAAGATTTCCAAATGTTTATCGAAAGTTTCACTAATTATCAAGACATCATCTAGGTAGACCATTGTCTCTGTCAAGGGTATATGTGATAACGCCATTCTCATGCCGCGCTGAAAAGTGGCAGGCCCGTTTTTGACACCAAATGGCATCCTGAGAAATTCCCAATGCGACAAAGGTGTCGTAAATGCAGTCTTTTCAATACTCGATTCCTCCATCTCCACCTGATAATAACCTTTGACCAGATCAATGGTCGTGAAGTACTTCATTCCTTGGAGGCTAAATAACATGTCAATTAAGTTTGGTATAGGGAAACTATCTCCCTTTGTTATTTTATTTAAGGCCCTATAGTCAATACATAACCTAATGGTACCATCTGGCTTACGTATAGGTACTACCGGTGCGGAATACGGTGATTTACTCCGCCTGATGATGCCATCTTCCTCCAGTCTTTTACAACACTCCTCTATTTCTTTCAATACTGGACCTTGTAATCGTCGTACAGGGACCTGTACAGGCTCCTCGGTAGTTGTTTCAATCTTATGCTTGATCACCGAAGTACAACCAACATCAGAATCATTCAAACTTAAAACTGAAGGATATTTACTTAAAAGAGTCAAAACTTGACTTCTCTCTGAAGATGTTATATCAGACTCACTCAAACAAAAAGACTCATACAGTGTCTCTAATGTCCACTCCTTTTTCTCAACCACTTCCTGGTTGGAAAGTTCAACTATATTTATTGATGGATCGTCATCAATAACCTCTACTTTGCCTATTTGTTGGCCCTTTTTCAGCTTTTTCACACTATCTGAAGTGTTGCTAACAATGATCACTGCCTTGTTACCTATTATGTTTAATATAGAGGCGTTTATTTCAACTTTGTCATTCATTTTACCCTCTAACAAAATAAGCTTTCCATCTTGCTCACTCAGTGAACTGATTCCTACTTCCTGAGATTTACCACTTTTTGGTGGTATCATCACATTCTCAATCAAAGTACAAGTGTGTGAAGGAGGATTAGTTTTCCTAATATCTGTGGATACAGTTACAACTCTATTTCCTTTGCGGCATACCAATTCACCCTCATAAGGGTCTGGCAGCAAATGCTCTTTCTGTAGAATATCATATCCTATTACAATATCATACTCAGTAATTCCATCTGGAATTACGATCAACCTATGAGGTTTCAGTGAGTAAGTGGGTGATAAATCCAAAACAAGGGTAACTCCTCCCAAAACTGGAAAGGTTACCTGTCCAATTCCTGATACTCTCTTATAAGGAGTTTCTTCTAATTGATATTTCTGTTTATTTAATTTATGATAGCAACTGGCTGATATTAAGCTAATGCTGGCGCCAGTATCAACAAAAGCAGTTAGATCAACCAATTGTGGTTGATTATTAATACAGACGTGAATGATTAACGTGTCTAGTGTATCTTTTGTCATCCTTAATTTAATGACATCTTGGTCATCATCTACTGCTTCATGATTTACTAATTCTTCCTTCTTTTCAACACCTACAGATTTTACAGTTTCCGGTATTTCCAATTCGGTACCACTAATATTAATTTGATTCTGGACAGGTGGTACACCATAACCATCTTGAGACTCTCCAAGATTTGAATTGTCATATGTGACTTCTTTATTGAGTATTGCCTCAGGCTCTGATGCGAGGTCTTCCACATCAGAGCGGCTTAGTTTCCCTGGCTCTCATTACAATCCTTTCCTAAGTGTGGTCCTTTACACAGAGGACAACAAAGACGATCATTGTTCCTATTGGGACAGTTCTTAGCCAGGTGTCCCTTTTGCTTACAAAACAAGCATTGATTTTTAGATGTAAAACAATCATCAGCCACATGCCCCCTTTTGCCACAAAACTGACAAAAAGGTCGAGCACGACACTTTTCCATTGAATGTCCTCTTTTCTTACAAAATCCACATACTAAAGCTCTGTCATCATCTTGACTTTCCTTTTTCTTCCAAGAGGGGCTTGGGGTCCATTCGCGCCTTGGGAACTCTCGGCTCCTATCTTTAGGAATTGCTCCCTGGTTCGAGTCTTTCACACAGGAACCATTATATCCCCTTGGTCCTGCGGTATTTGCTTTTTGTTGGGTAACTGTGTGGAAAGCCACCCCTGAATTTCCACAACAACAATTGTTTAAGCCAGAAGTGTATAGTTTATTTATGGGAGGACTCGATGTTAAATCAATAAGTTCATGGGAATTATCATTACCATTGCCTTTTGGTACTTGTTCTTGAATATTGGCATCAACTATAGCAACTAGTCGATCCCATGAAACCTTTATCCCCAAAGAGGTTTCTACCGTAGTCAATGTGGCATCTACCTGCCTTTTTATAGATTGTGGAAGACTATCCAAAAATCTTTTTCGGACAAGTGACATATTTTGCACATCCACTCCTGGAAATGCCTTTTTAGCATAAACGGCTGCTGTTTCCATCTTCTCCATACTAGCTTCCATAAACTTTTCAATCTCTCTCTTCTGGTCCTTTTCAATTTCTTCTCGCGACCACTGGAGCAACTTACTCTTTGCCACTTCATAACTGAATGTTCCTTGGACTACAGTTTGATAGACCTTTAATACAGGTCCTTCCAAATGAGAACCTAGTAGGGGTAACATTCCTTCTGAAGATCCTGGGAATGTTCTATGGCAATAATCTTCAAATCTCTCTAGAAACTGATACAATGTCTCACCACCATCCTGTTTATATTTTCCAGGTGGCATTACTCTTGGAGGCTTATTTATTGATAATGTTTGAATTAAGGTAGTAAGGGATTTCATTGTTTCACTATTCTGTGACAGGACTTTCTGTAACATTTTAATGTCCACCTTAGTATCCTGAAGTTCTGGTGGCAAAGGATCAGTTTGAGTATCTGTCTCTGCTACCGAAACAGAACTGTTTTGTGCATTAGCAGGGTTGTTAATTCCCTGATTCTCCTTCAAATACTCATTCATTTTGTCCATTTTGTGGACTTTGAACAAACCGATCGGCTATAAAAAGGTAAGAAAAAGAAAAGAAATTCAAATGAAATGAAAGGGACTGAGATAAATTTAAATTGGAAAGTGCTTGCAACCCAAAGGTTATAAAAGAAAGTGTTCAACTTGTGAACAGAAAAGTGACCTTCAGAGACGTAGAGAACTACGCTCTGCTACCAATGAAGTGGTAGACTGGTCTGAAAAAGGAAGATTAGTAGGTAAGAAAGTGGAAAACCAACTCACCAAAATCTGCTCTTTAATCAGGGGTGCTTCTATGTGTTTGCAGTGGACAGAAATGCCCAAGGTCACCAAAGCACTCTCTAACTAGACACTGCCTCTTCAGCTAATAAAAGCTACGCCTCAAAGATGGGTCGTATTTCTCTGCTCACTGAAAAATATAAAACGAGCAAACAAGGTGCAAAACCAAGCACATTCAGGCATAAACAAAGAAAATGAGATACTCACACAGGGTGTTACACCAAGCGTGCGCGGTTGCAAGCAAAAATAGTAAATGGGCAAAGAAAGACAGCCAAAATTTTACAGATATAAATATATTTACAGTTATTTATCATAAATAAGTTAAGTATGTACACTAGTTTTATGCAGTTTAAATCTGGGTTTTTCTCACTTACCAACATGCACAACTCCTTTCATACTAAACCTCTATATATTGATGCTATGCATGATAACATGCCCCTAATTAATTTGTTAATTTGTTTAATAACCAAACAATAAATAATTTAATAAATAATAGTTTAATTAATAATCTTTAAAATTTAAACAAATATTTTAATTAATAATTTGGATGATGGTAGATTAATGGGATGTATGGGACAACGCAGCTTAAGTTCTAACTATGGTAATATTACAGTAAGGGAAAATAAATCTGTTATGGAAATGCAAAGAAAAATGGCTGTAACTCTTTGCTTAAAGGTTTCTTGAAACTTTAATGAAGACTGGTATTATGAATCCAAACTTTTGATTTGCTCCTTAAAATAGTTCACTCTTAAGATAGTTGAATTCAAAAATGATTCAGTTCCAAAACAATTCTTGTTTGTCCACAATTGGTCTTCTAAAACAATTCCCTGTTGGTTGAAAAGATCAACAATGAAGAAAAATAAGGATAAAGCATTCAGTCTTTTCTTTTTAAGTCAAAAACCACAATTTGGTTACCTTGGATAAGGGAATTGTTCACTTTTGACTTCTTAATTTTTCTCAAAATAGGAGAGTTGTTTTCTCTTGTGTGTTCCTCTTCCAATAAAATGGTGGATTTTAATTTTGTATTATCACACTTCTCTGATGTTTTGCTTTTCACTTCGAGGTATCTTATCACTTTTTCACTTCCAAATAATTGGTCTTTTTGAGATCTTAATGATAGTTTGTATCTTTTTCACTTCTTTAGATTTCCACACTTTAAATGTCACAAGTTTGTATCTTTTCACTTTATTTCTTACTTTAAATGTCACAATTGGATAAATCTCTTTTTAATATATTTATAAATCGTCCATGAACATCTATAATGTCAATTCTAAAACTCTAACAAAAACTTTTTAAATAAATAATCAATAATCTTCATCAATACTAACTTTGCAAATCTGAAAAATATAAGAATGTAGCACACCTCTTCAATATATATATATATATTAACTGTGCACCGGAACTGAAATTTTCGGTTCCGGCCGGAACCGGAATTAGCCGGAATCACAAAAAAAATTCCGGCCGGAACCGGAATTTCTAATGAATATATTATATGATTATATATATAATATATATATATATATAGTATATATATATATAATTATAATAATAATATAATAATAATAATAATCAGATCATGTGAAATGTAAATAGTTTATGATGCCCTAGAGCACAAATAAAACTTTACTAAGTACTAAAATCTACTTTATATATTGCATACCTCTTTTAACATATTGTATTTACTGTATTTTAATGCTAAATACCCTAAAAAGACTTGATATATATGAAAAAAAAGTAATTTTAAAAAAGCAAAAAAAAACAAAAAATTTGGCCTTTGGTTTTTTTTTAAAAAAAACGTGTTTTTTTTTTTTAAAAAAACGAACGGTTTTTTTTTAATCGCAAAACCTAGTATTATAAATATATATATATATATATATATATATATAATATATATATATAATATATATAGTATATATATATTATATATATATATATAATATAATATATATATAGTATATATATATATATATATATATATATATGTATATATTATATATATATAGTATTTGTATATATTTGTAAATATTTTTATAATATTTATCATCAGTTTAGTGACCTCATGTATATTAAACTTTATAATATATACCAATACCCATGTAGGGAGAAAGGCTGTTGGACTTCTATGTGAGGAAGGGTTTTAAAATCATGAATACATTCTTTGACCACAGAGCATCACATAGATACACCAGGTACAGATGGAACAGCAACACAGGAGAGTTTGATCAGAAATAGGTAATATATTATGTAATAGCTTCAGATAGGAGAATGATACTGAATGTTAAGGTCATACCGGGTAAAACTATGGATTCAGACCACAGACTGTTGGTGGCTGACCATAGAATTAGAGCTGAAAAAAATAATACTTTAGACAAGAGAAAGATAGTAAAGGTGGAGTCCCTGAAAGAACAGAGTAAAAAAGATGCATATAGAAATAGGGTAGGAGAGAAAATAGACCAGCTAGATAGAGAAGAGATTTTTACAGAACTACAAGAGAAGATAATGGAGGCAGCGGGGGAGGAGTTAGGATACAGATATGTGGGAGGTACAAAGAAGAGACACACGAGATGGTGGAACGAGGTGGTGGAGGAGGCGGTGAAGATAAAAACCATAAAAATGAGAAGATGGTTAAAAAGGAGAACGGTTCAATCAAGGCAAGAATATGTAGAGGCCAGAAATAGGGCAGAAATAGTGAAAAGAAATGCAAAGAAAGAGGCAGCCAGGAAGATGGCAGAGGAGCTAGCAGAAGATGCAGCAGGTAATAAGAAGATATTTAAGATGGCAAGAACATATAGAACACAGAAGAAAAGACAAAGTAATATTAAGAATAAAGAGGGAGAAACCCTGGTGAAACCAGAGGAAATAAATAAGAGATGGACGGAATATTTTGGTGAGCTGCTAAATTAAGGAGAGGAGGAGGTTGGAGATGGAGGGGTGTTGGGGAGAGAGATGAAGAGGATGCGGAGGATGAAATTACTAGAGAAGAACTAGAAGAAGCCATAAAGAAAATGAAAAATGATAAAGCTCCCGGAGAAGATGGAATAGCAGTTGAGTTGATTAAGGAGGGCGGAGACGTGTTGAGAGAGAAGGTATTGGAGCTTCTAAATGAGTGTTGGAGAAGGAAAGAGGTCCCAGAGAGCTGGGGAAAAACTATTATTATTCCAATATATAAACAGAAAGGAGACTCTGGAGAGTGCAAAAATTACAGAGGGATCTCTTTGATAGACCATATGGCAAAAATATATGAAAGAGTGTTGGAGAAAAGACTGAGAGAGATCATCGAACCACAACTGGGAGAGGAACAGCATGGATACAGGAAGGGCAGGAGTACGACAGACCTTATGTTCACATCCTCTCCCAGTTGTGGTTCGATGATCTCTCTCAGTCTTTTCTCCAACACTCTTTCATATATTTTTGCCATATGGTCTATCAAAGAGATCCCTCTGTAATTTTTGCACTCTCCAGAGTCTCCTTTCTGTTTATATATTGGAATAATAATAGTTTTTCCCCAGCTCTCTGGGACCTCTTTCCTTCTCCAACACTCATTTAGAAGCTCCAATACCTTCTCTCTCAACACGTCTCCGCCCTCCTTAATCAACTCAACTGCTATTCCATCTTCTCCGGGAGCTTTATCATTTTTCATTTTCTTTATGGCTTCCTCTAGTTCTTCTCTAGTAATTTCATCCTCCGCATCCTCCTCATCATCTCTCTCCAACACCCCTCCTCCTCCAATCTCCTCCTCCTCCTCTCCTTCATTTAGCAGCTCATCAAAATATTCCGTCCATCTATTATTTATTTCCTCTGGTTCCACCAGGGTTTCTCCCTCTTTATTCTTAATATTACTTTGTCTTTTCTTCTGTGTTCTATATGTTCTTGCCATCTTAAATATCTTCTTATTACCTGCTGCATCTTCTGCTAGCTCCTCTGCCATCTTCCTGGCTGCCTCTTTCTTTGCATTTCTTTTCACTATTTCTGCCCTATTTCTAGCCTCTACATATTCTTGCCTTGATTGAACCGTTCTCCTTTTTAACCATCTTCTCATTTTTTTATGGTGTTTATCTTCACCGCCGCCTCCACCACCTCAGTTCCACCATCTTGTGTAAGTCTCTTCTTTGTACCTACCCACCATATCTGTATCCTAACTCCTCCCCTGCTGCCTCCATTATCTTCTCTTGTAGTTCTGTAAAAATTTCTTCTCTATCTAGCTGGTCTATTTTCTCTCCTACCCTATTTCTATATGCATCTTTTTTACTCTGTTCTTTCAGGGACTCCACCTTTACTATCTTTCTCTTGTCTAAAGTATTATTCTTTTCTGCTCTAATTCTAAAGTCAGCCACCAACAGTCTGTGGTCTGAATCCATAGTTTCACCCGGTATGACCTTAACATTCAGTATCATTCTCTTATCTGAAGCTATTACATAATCTATTACCGATTTCTGATCAAACTCTCCTGTGTTGCTGTTCCATCTGTACCTGGTGTATCTATGTGATGCTCTGTGGTCAAAGAATGCTTTCATGATTTTAAAACCCTTCCTCACACAGAAGTCCAACAGCCTTTCTCCCTATATAGTATATATAGATATATATATATATATATTATATATATATATATATATTATATGTATATATTAGTAGTAATATAATATTTATAAGAATCTAAAAAAGATGTTTTATCAAATATCATAATTTTTAGAATGTACTATAATAATATAAATATCATATATAATGTAATAAATATATATTAATATGATATATGGTATTTTAACCCTATAAAAATAATATATAGTTTGTTTAGTATTCGTAGTTATATATATATATAGCGGTTGCGATTAAAAAAAAACCGTTCGTTTTTTTAAAAAAAAAACACGTTTTTTTAAAAAAAACCAAAGGCCAAAAATTTTTTTGTTTTATTTTGCTTTTTTTAAATTACTCTTTGCTTAGTATATATAAAGTCTTTTTAGGGTATTTAGCATTAAAATACAGTAAATACAATATGTTAAAAGAGGTATGCAATATATAAAGTAGATTTTAGTACTTAGTAAAGTTTTATTTGTGCTCTAGGGCATATAACTATTACATTTCACATGATCTGATTATTATTATTATTCATATTTATTAATTATTATTATATATATATATATATTGATACATATATATATATTATACTATTATATATATATATATATATATGAATAGAAATCTATAAACTATAATTTTAATAAGCAAAGAAAAGAATTATTTAAAAAAAAAAAAAATTAGCCCAAAGTCATCCCTGCGTTGTTGTCCCAACAACGGGTGGGGAGGTATGAAGAGGTGTGCTACATTCTTATATTTTTCAGATTTGCAAAGTTAGTATTGATGAAGATTATTGATTATTTATTTAAAAAGTTTTTGTTAGAGTTTTAGAATTGACATTATAGATGTTCATGGACGATTTATAAATATATTAAAAAGAGATTTATCCAATTGTGACATTTAAAGTAAGAAATAAAGTGAAAAGATACAAACTTGTGACATTTAAAGTGTGGAAATCTAAAGAAGTGAAAAAGATACAAACTATCATTAAGATCTCAAAAAGACCAATTATTTGGAAGTGAAAAAGTGATAAGATATCTCAAAGTGAAAAGCAAAACATCAGAGAAGTGTGATAATACAAAATTAAAATCCACCATTTTATTGGAAGAGGAACACACAAGAGAAAACAACTCTCCTATTTTGAGAAAAATTAAGAAGTCAAAAGTGAACAATTCCCTTATCCAAGGTAACCAAATTGTGGTTTTTGACTTAAAAAGAAAAGACTGAATGCTTTATCCTTATTTTTCTTCATTGTTGATCTTTTCAACCAACAGGGAATTGTTTTAGAAGACCAATTGTGGACAAACAAGAATTGTTTTGGAACTGAATCATTTTTGAATTCAACTATCTTAAGAGTGAACTATTTTAAGGAGCAAATCAAAAGTTTGGATTCATAATACCAGTCTTCATTAAAGTTTCAAGAAACCTTTAAGCAAAGAGTTACAGCCATTTTTCTTTGCATTTCCATAACAGATTTATTTTCCCTTACTGTAATATTACCATAGTTAGAACTTAAGCTGCGTTGTCCCATACATCCCATTAATCTACCATCATCCAAATTATTAATTAAAATATTTGTTTAAATTTTAAAGATTATTAATTAAACTATTATTTATTAAATTATTTATTGTTTGGTTATTAAACAAATTAACATTAATTAGGGGCATGTTATCATGCATAGCATCAATATATAGAGCTTTAGTATGAAAGGAGTTGTGCATGTTGGTAAGTGAGAAAAACCCCAGATTTAACTGCATAAAACTAGTGTACATACTTAACTTATTTATGATAAATAACTGTAAATATATTTATATCTGCTAAAATTTTGGCTGTCTTTCTTTGCCCATTTACTATTTTTGCTTGCAACCGCGCACGCTTGGTGTAACACCCTGTGTGAGTATCTCATTTTCTTTGTTTATGCCTGAATGTGCTTGGTTTTGCACCTTGTTTGCTCGTTTTATATTTTTCAGTGAGCAGAGAAATACGACCCATCTTTGAGGCGTAGCTTTTATTAGCTGAAGAGGCAGTGTCTAGTTAGAGAGTGCTTTGGTGACCTTGGGCATTTCTGTCCACTGCAAACACATAGAAGCACCCCTGATTAAAGAGCAGATTTTGGTGAGTTGGTTTTCCACTTTCTTACCTACTAATCTTCCTTTTTCAGACCAGTCTACCACTTCATTGGTAGCAGAGCGTAGTTCTCTACGTCTCTGAAGGTCACTTTTCTGTTCACAAGTTGAACACTTTCTTTTATAACCTTTGGGTTGCAAGCACTTTCCAATTTAAATTTATCTCAGTCCCTTTCATTTCCTTTGAATTTCTTTTCTTTTTCTTACTTTTTAAATACCGAATCGGTTGTATCAAGGTCCCACAAAATGACAATGAATGAGTATTTGAAGGAGAATCAGGGAATTAACAACCCTGCTAATGCACAAAACAGTTCTGTTTCGGTAGCAGAGACAGATACTCAAACTGATCCTTTGCCACCAGAACTTCAGGATACTAAGGTGGACATTAAAATGTTACAGAAAGTCCTGTCACAGAATAGTGAAACAATGAAATCCCTTACTACCTTAATTCAAACATTATCAATAAATAAGCCTCCAAGAGTAATGCCACCTGGAAAATATAAACAGGATGGTGGTGAGACATTGTATCAGTTTCTAGAGAGATTTGAAGATTATTGCCATAGAACATTCCCAGGATCTTCAGAAGGAATGTTACCCCTACTAGGTTCTCATTTGGAAGGACCTGTATTAAAGGTCTATCAAACTGTAGTCCAAGGAACATTCAGTTATGAAGTGGCAAAGAGTAAGTTGCTCCAGTGGTCGCGAGAAGAAATTGAAAAGGACCAGAAGAGAGAGATTGAAAAGTTTATGGAAGCTAGTATGGAGAAGATGGAAACAGCAGCCGTTTATGCTCTGAGGCTTGAAGGTTTAGCTAAAAAGGCATTTCCAGGAGTGGATGTGCAAAATATGTCACTTGTCCGAAAAAGATTTTTGGATAGTCTTCCACAATCTATAAAAAGGCAGGTAGATGCCACATTGACTACGGTAGAAACCTCTTTGGGGATAAAGGTTTCATGGGATCGACTAGTTGCTATAGTTGATGCCAATATTCAAGAACAAGTACCAAAAGGCAATGGTAATGATAATTCCCATGAACTTATTGATTTAACATCGAGTCCTCCCATAAATAAACTATACACTTCTGGCTTAAACAATTGTTGTTGTGGAAATTCAGGGGTGGCTTTCCACACAGTTACCCAACAAAACGCAAATACCGCAGGACCAAGGGGATATAATGGTTCCTGTGAGAAAGACTCGAACCAGGGAGCAATTCCTAAAGATAGGAGCCGAGAGTTCCCAAGGCGCGAATGGACCCCAAGCCCCTCTTGGAAGAAAAAGGAAAGTCAAGATGATGACAGAGCTTTAGTATGTGGATTTTGTAAGAAAAGAGGACATTCAATGGAAAAGTGTCGTGCTCGACCTTTTTGTCAGTTTTGTGGCAAAAGGGGGCATGTGGCTGATGATTGTTTTACATCTAAAAATCAATGCTTGTTTTGTAAGCAAAAGGGACACCTGGTTCAGAACTGTCCCAATAGGAACAATGATCGTCTTTGTTGTCCTCTGTGTAAAGGACCACACTTAGGAAAGGATTGTAATGAGAGCCAGGGAAACTAAACTGCTCTGATGTGGAAGACCTCGCATCAGAGCCTGAGGCAATACTCAATAAAGAAGTTACACATGACAATTCAAATCTTGGAGAGTCTCAAGAGGGTTATGGTGTACCACCTGCCCAGAAGCAAATTAATATTAGTGGTACTGAAATACCGGAAATAGTAAAATCTGTAGGTGTTGAAAAGGAGGAAGAATTAGTAAATCATGAAGCAGTAGATGATGACCAAGATGTCATTAAATTAAGGATGACAAAAGATACACTAGACACGTTAATCATTCACGTCTGTATTAATAATCAACCACAATTGGTTGATCTAACTGCTTTTGTTGATACTGGCGCCAGCATTAGCTTAATATCAGCCAGTTGCTATCATAAATTAAATAAACAGAAATATCAATTAGAAGAAACTCCTTATAAGAGAGTATCAGGAATTGGACAGGTAACCTTTCCAGTTTTGGGAGGAGTTACCCTTGTTTTGGATTTATCACCCACTTACTCACTGAAGCCTCATAGATTGATCGTAATTCCAGATGGGATTACTGAGTACGACATAGTAATAGGATATGATATTCTACGGAAAGAGCATTTACTACCAGACCCCCATGAGGGTGAATTGGTTTGCCGCAAAGGAAATAAAGTTGTAACTGTATCCACAGATATTAGGAAAACTAATCCTCCTTCACACACTTGTACTTTGATTGAGAATGTGAAGATACCACCCAAAAGTAGTACAGCTCTGGAAGTAGGTATCAGTCCATTGAGTGGACAAGATGGAAAGCTTATTTTGTTAGAGGGTAAAATGAATGACAAAGTTGAAATAAACGCCTCTATATTAAACATAATAGGTAACAAGGCAGTGATCATTGTTAGCAACACTTCAGATAGTGTGAAAAAGCTGAAAAAGGGCCAACAAATAGGCAAAGTAGAGGTTATTGATGACGATCCATCAATAAATATAGTTGAACTTTCCAACCAGGAAGTGGTTGAGAAAAAGGAGTGGACATTAGAGACACTGTATGAGTCTTTTTGTTTGAGTGAGTCTGATATAACATCTTCAGAGAGAAGTCAAGTTTTGACTCTTTTAAGTAACTATCCTTCAGTTTTAAGTTTGAATGATTCTGATGTTGGTTGTACTTCGGTGATCAAGCATAAGATTGA
Source organism: Trachelipus rathkii (assembly GCA_015478945.1). NCBI lineage: Eukaryota > Metazoa > Arthropoda > Malacostraca > Isopoda > Trachelipodidae > Trachelipus > Trachelipus rathkii. The sequence continues at coordinate 12,773 of JABUQX010115365.1, read as the reverse complement.
AACAACTACAGAGGAGCCTGTACAGGTCCCTGTACGACGATTACAAGGTCCAGTATTGAAAGAAATAGAGGAGTGTTGTAAAAGACTGGAGGAAGATGGCATCATCAGGCGGAGTAAATCACCGTATTCCGCACCGGTAGTACCTATACGTAAGCCAGATGGTACCATTAGGTTATGTATTGACTATAGGGCCTTAAATAAAATAACAAAAGGAGATAGTTTCCCGATACCAAACTTGATTGACATGCTATTTAGCCTCAAAGGAATGAAGTACTTCACGACCATTGATCTGGTCAAAGGTTATTATCAGGTGGAGATGGAGGAATCGAGTATTGAAAAGACTGCATTTACGACACCTTTGTCGCATTGGGAATTTCTCAGGATGCCATTTGGTGTCAAAAACGGGCCTGCCACTTTTCAGCGCGGCATGAGAATAGCGTTGTCACATATACCCTGGACAGAGACAATGGTCTACCTAGATGATGTCTTGATAATTAGTGAAACTTTCGATAAACATTTGGAAATCTTGGAAAAGGTATTAAAAGCCTTCCAGGACACTGGATTTAAGATCAAACCAGCCAAAACTTTTATGTTGAGAAAACAAGTCCAATATTTGGGGCATTTGGTTTCAGAAAAGGGAATGGTTCCATTAGAAAGGAATTTACAGGGTATTATGGATTTTCCAGCACCTACAACAGTTCGTAAACTTAGACAATTTATTGGGATGGTAAATTTTTACCGCAGACATATCCCCAGGTGTTCAGAAGTTGCAAAACCTCTTTTCGAACTCCTGAACCAGAAAACCTTAAAATGGACATCACAATGTCAAAAAGCCTTTGAAGAACTTAAAAGAGCTTTGATAGACCCACAACTGTTATCTTATCCTGATCGATCATCGAACGCTTCACCATTGTTGTTACACGTAGATGCTTCTAATGTAGGTGCAGGTGCTTGCTTGTCCCAAGAGCAACAGGGAGAAGTAAAACCAATAGCCTATATCTCCACAACATTCTCCAAAGCTGAGCAAGGATATAGTACTACTGAGAAAGAAGTAGCTGCCATCCGTTGGGCTGTTCGATCTTTGAAGCCCTTCCTGTATGGAATCAAGATCCTTATACATACAGACCATAAACCATTACTATTCTTGAATAATATGACTTTGGTTAATCAACGGGTAGCACGAACTTTAGAAGAGATTAACGATATTGACTATGAGTTAATTTATGTACCTGGCAAAGACAATGTAGTGGCAGATGCCCTTTCACGATCACCAGTACCATTGATTGATACTGATATAAATGGTTCAGTAGTGAACCAAATTCCTGCTGGGTGCTTGGAAGTAAAGATGCCTGGGGGAGGAGATTCTCTATTTCAATGTTTTTCCACATTTCTCTTTGGAGCTCCTGATCAACATTTAACCATTCGGGGAGCAGTTATTCAAGAACTATTAGAGAACCGCAAGAGTTACAACTTACCTACAGGTAAAAATTACAAAACACTTACTAAACAATTACAACTTTTAAAATACCCAGGTCAGTTACCAATTGTACAAGCAATAGAAGCTTTCAGTCATTTGTACCAAGTAAAAGTTCTAGTATTTTATGGGAATTCTAAGCCCTTACAATTTGGCAATCTTCAGACCCTTAAAGTTTGTTGGTTATTGTGTCTTGGAGGAATACATTACAATCTGTTGACCAGAACAGAGCTTACACAAGAGATAAATCCCCAAGCCAAGGTTGTGAAGGCAGATGAGGGATTTGAAGAGTATGAATTGTTAAATGAATCTTTAGAAGAACAGCCAGAACCCACTCTTTCACAAACAGTCCAAAAAGCAAGTAACCAGTTAAACACTGGTGGGGAGGTATCACCAGTAGTTAAGTTCTGCCAATTATCACTTATTGAACATGAGGATCCAAATGTGGATGCCATAGCTTTAACCCCTGTGGAAGTACGTGATTTTCAAAAACAAGATCCATTATTGAGGCAGTTATATAGAGCTATAAAATACCAAAGACCCTTAGTGGGTAATCTTAAACAGTTTGCCAGATTCAAAAAGTACATTTTTATCAGAGATGACACCTTGTATAAGATAAATAAGTATCAGTCTCATGAAAGTGCATACATTGTCCCTTTTACTATCCTCACTGACCTTGCTATTATGGCTCATGTGAATTTTGCTCATATAGGAAAAAATAAATTGATTTCATTAGTTAACAAATATGTGTGGCATACAAAAATTTATAATATTTGTTATGACATAACTACCACATGCTATAAATGCCAAGCTTCAAAAACAGCAAATATTATTTACACACCACCTACTATCAAGATCACTACTGATTTCCCCTTTGAATTGGTTGCCATGGACCTTCTACAACTTCCCAAAACTCAACAAGGTAATAATTATGCTTTAGTCCTGGTAGATCATCATACCAAATGGATTGCAGCGGTTCCAATAAAGAATAAACAATCTCTCACAGTCACAAACACTTTCCAACAGCTAATGCTTCCTTATTTACCCAATATACCTGAGAGATTGTTAACTGATAATGGCCGGGAATTTATTGGGCCAGTGTTTGAAGAGATGCTGCAGCTCAATAACATAAAACATATCCTAACCACTCCTTACACACCATCCTCAAATGGTGCTGTAGAGCGAATAAATAGAACTATCATTCAATATTTGAGAATGTCAATTACAGATTATACAAAATGGGATATAGAATTGCCTAGGATAGTCTTGATTTACAACCATACTGAGCATTCACAGCTGGGATTGTCACCCTGTGAATACATCTTAAAAGAACAACACACCCCACATTTGGGGTTATCGTGGAAAAGGAATGAAATGTATTGGCAGCCTGGGCATGCCCACTTTCAACCTTATGAAATTCATCAAAAAGTAGGATTAAAGATACATTTACCTGGGGACTTAGTCACAAATAAATTTAAGCCACGTTACTATGGGCCATATGAAGTTATCCAGGTGAATGACAATCAAGTAACATATATCATAGAATCTGAAGAAGGAAAACAATTTAAAGTGCATCATAGACAACTCAGGCGGTGGATATTACCACCCCATTATCTAGAAAACAATCCTCTTTTCCAAAAGTGGGCCATGGATTTAGGTGAACCTGAGCCAGTTGTGCCTCCAATGGAAGTGGAAGAAATTCCTGGTCCAAAAGTGGACATTCATAAAGATATTGTCATAGACCCATTTGACTTAGATGAAGATGATGCAGATTTTGAAGGTTTTGATATTGATGAAGACACCAAGAGGAAATGTGAGGGATTGTTAGAACAGATGAAGAGGAATCTTCAAATGGCGGAAAATGTTATACTTCCTTCCTTGGAAGCATCCCTTAATAAAGAATTGTCTAGTATAATCCCAGAGGGTGTAGACCCTGAGTTATCTTCGTTCTTGATGAATCAGACATCTATGTCAGTATTCCTGAAAAATAGTACCCCATCACCCCGTTTGATGGAATTCTTATTAGGCCATTACCGAAAGAGTAGAAGTGCTTTACGAAATTACAGAGTTTTTAAAGAGCAAGAAAATAGTGACATTACTGACAATGAAGAACTAAGTCCATTATCAACTAGAGAGATCAGATTGGGAGATTTAGAAGAAGTAAGAAGGCGAATTTCCTGGAGTAACACTCCAATAAATGAAGAGACTCTTACTCCTATCATAGAAACAGACTTTTCGGGTTTTTCTGAGGAGTTAAATGATGGTGTTTTTGAGAAAAGTAGGAGGAATACTCCTTTGGAAAAACCATATACAAGATCAAAAGGTGCTTGTTTGGATCTTCCATTTGTTCAACCCTTTATTTTAGAAAGGAAAAGAAAGCAATAATTAAAACTTAATAACGTAAACTTAACAATTGAAAGAAATCTTAAACTTAATAATTTTAATAAAAATATTTCATAAATCAATATTGAATAAAAAAAGTGGAAACCAAGGATTACTGGATAAAGCAAAAAAAAAAAAAAAAAAAAAAATTATTTTAGGAAATTAGCCCAAAGTCATCCCTGCGTTGTTGTCCCAACAACGGGTGGGGAGGTATGAAGAGGTGTGCTACATTCTTATATTTTTCAGATTTGCAAAGTTAGTATTGATGAAGATTATTGATTATTTATTTAAAAAGTTTTTGTTAGAGTTTTAGAATTGACATTATAGATGTTCATGGACGATTTATAAATATATTAAAAAGAGATTTATCCAATTGTGACATTTAAAGTAAGAAATAAAGTGAAAAGATACAAACTTGTGACATTTAAAGTGTGGAAATCTAAAGAAGTGAAAAAGATACAAACTATCATTAAGATCTCAAAAAGACCAATTATTTGGAAGTGAAAAAGTGATAAGATACCTCGAAGTGAAAAGCAAAACATCAGAGAAGTGTGATAATACAAAATTAAAATCCACCATTTTATTGGAAGAGGAACACACAAGAGAAAACAACTCTCCTATTTTGAGAAAAATTAAGAAGTCAAAAGTGAACAATTCCCTTATCCAAGGTAACCAAATTGTGGTTTTTGACTTAAAAAGAAAAGACTGAATGCTTTATCCTTATTTTTCTTCATTGTTGATCTTTTCAACCAACAGGGAATTGTTTTAGAAGACCAATTGTGGACAAACAAGAATTGTTTTGGAACTGAATCATTTTTGAATTCAACTATCTTAAGAGTGAACTATTTTAAGGAGCAAATCAAAAGTTTGGATTCATAATACCAGTCTTCATTAAAGTTTCAAGAAACCTTTAAGCAAAGAGTTACAGCCATTTTTCTTTGCATTTCCATAACAGATTTATTTTCCCTTACTGTAATATTACCATAGTTAGAACTTAAGCTGCGTTGTCCCATACATCCCATTAATCTACCATCATCCAAATTATTAATTAAAATATTTGTTTAAATCTTAAAGATTATTAATTAAACTATTATTTATTAAATTATTTATTGTTTGGTTATTAAACAAATTAACATTAATTAGGGGCATGTTATCATGCATAGCATCAATATATAGAGCTTTAGTATGAAAGGAGTTGTGCATGTTGGTAAGTGAGAAAAACCCCAGATTTAAACTGCATAAAACTAGTGTACATACTTAACTTATTTATGATAAATAACTGTAAATATATTTATATCTGTAAAATTTTGGCTGTCTTTCTTTGCCCATTTACTATTTTTGCTTGCAACCGCGCACGCTTGGTGTAACACCCTGTGTGAGTATCTCATTTTCTTTGTTTATGCCTGAATGTGCTTGG
>JABUQX010115365.1:0-2500 GCA_015478945.1 Trachelipus rathkii | reverse complement strand
TATGATGGCATTATAGCAGTTTCAAATCACCTTTCTTGCGTTTGTCTGTATACATAAAGAGAGTCGCTTTGTAGGTCCTACATGAGTCAATATATAGGCTTTGTTGCCAATACTATATTAATATATATATATATATATATATATATATATATATATATATATATTATATATATATATTATATATATATATATATATAATATAATATATTTATATATATATATATATAATATTATATATACTATATAATAACTTTGTTGACAGATGTACTATAATTTTTTTTACTTTAATTAAATGACTTTTTGTATCAAATTCTTTAGTCTGTATTATGATTTCATATGTGATTCAAGTGAATTTTAATGTCTCTATTATTTAAAAACGAATTAATTTTAAAAACTATTTGATGTAAGACTTCAATAATATATAATATATATATATATATAAATATATATATAATACTATATATATATTAATAATATATATTATAAAATATATATATATATATATATATTATAATATATATATATGTTCAAACTTAAATGTACCTTAGGTTACCTTGTCCTGCAACCTGAAACGATTTAGGTTTAGGTTTCATTGCTCTGCAGGCATGTACTCCATCTAGGTTAGGTGAATGGCTCTGCAATGTGTTATTTTCCGTCTAGGTTAGGTTCAATTCTCTACAACGTGTATCAATCTAGGTTAGGTTGACTGTACCCCCTTCTAAGTTTAGGTTATGATAAGTGGGGTTAGGTAGACACAGATTTAAACTATATATATATTATATATATATATATATATTATATATATATATATATAATATAATATATTATATATATATATATATACTATATATATATATATTCTTTCAAGTACGTCCATATGTTCGTGCTCTGAACTGAGTCTCATTGAGTCGCGTGCGACTTAGGCACGTGACCTCGGGAAACGACTTAGTTTGGTGACACAAGACAATACGCACAAAAGGTGATTCAAAACGACAAATTTCCCGGTTATGATATTGTTTTGTTAAGTATACACAGATTAAATCCGTGTATGCTGGTACTTAATAAATCTTATCATAACCTGAACTAGTATGGTCCTAAAACAAGCATGAGGCCTGTTAGGTTTTTTTTATAAGAATGCTATGGGAAATTTTTAACTTGAAGGCAAAATGTAACTTTTTTTTCTTAAGGCGGTAATATTTTTTTATTTTTTTTAGAGATATATATATATATATATACTGATATATATATTATATATCATATACTATATATTATATATATATATTATATATATTATTATATATTATATATATTATATAGTATATATATATACTAATATATATATCACTATATATTATTATATAAATATATATTTTATTATAATTTTTTTTATAAAATAAAAATAGAAATTAAAACTTTGAGAGGCTGTAATTTTTTTTTCCTAAAGTATTTTATTTTTTTATTCATTATAATTTTTTAGATTTATGCTTTGATTTTTTATATATATTCTGAGATCATTAGTGGTTCTGCTAATATTTATATTTTACCAATATATATATATATATATATATATATATATATAATATACTATATATATATATATAGTATATATATAATTAATATATATATATACTACTATATATATATATATATATATATATATCCTTTATTAAACCAGGGGCAATAATAAGATTGAGTATCGAATGGTAGGTAATGCCATTCTCAGAATTAATTTACCTGCGCTAAATGAATACCTTCTTTCATTGTTGTATGGAAAAAGAAAGAATTAATTTTAATTTTAAGCACCGGTGTTGCCGGAAGCCCGCGGGCGGTCTGCCATGCATTGGGGCACGTATTCCCACCCTACAGTAATTCATAGATTAAAAAAAAAAAAGAAAATGTCATGGCGTCTAAATTCACATCTACAAACTTACATTTAGCATATATATCAAATTAAAACAAATAAATTGCCCAGACTTACTTATTTCTATAAGCGCTTAGTACAGAAGCTCAAAAAATAATATATCAATTTCATTTTACTTTTTTGTTAAATTAATTTAAAAATTATATTTAAAAAATTCGTCATTACAAGAAAGTTTGCGTCTTTTCTGTTTTGTAAATTTAGGATCTTAAATGCATTTCCACGTTTGCCCTACTTTAACAAAAGTTTAAATTTTTTTATTGCCCCCTTGTTTAATAAAGTACATATAGTATATAGTATATATATATAGTATATATATAATATATATATATATATATATTCATATATTATATATATATATATATATACTATATATATATATATAATATATATTATTATATATATATATAATATACTATATATATATATAACAGAAGCTGGTCTCTTCCCTGATCCTTGAGGAACTTCAATTATTCCTTATGATCTTTTGATCATCAGTACATATATCGTCTTTAGATTATTCAACATACTTCTATATACCCTGATTATAAACTAGTACTTGTATCACACTGTGAATTCGCC
>JABUQX010115364.1:15000-17944 GCA_015478945.1 Trachelipus rathkii | reverse complement strand
GTTAAATCAGGAATTTAACATAACCTCTGAGAAGTTAATGGAGGGGGTTTAAAGATAGCCCTCATCCACCCTCTCTCATCAACACTTGGGATTGACTGACCTGGTCATAAAGATCACAAAGTTGGTGGAGGCAAAGTTATTGTCTGGTAGTTTTGGTAGTTCTATGTAATACTCCTTTTTTTCTTCACTAGTTTTTACAATATTCGAGGTTTTTATTCTAATTTCCACCCTTATTGAACCATCTTTCTTTCCTAAACCTCGCCTTCATTCTTAACCAAACCCACGTGTTTGACCTTTCTGATAGGATGCCCAACTTTGTGACCCTTTGTTGTCTCTACCACTTTTCTTGTGGCAAAAAGATTTTGTTGTGCTTATGTGACAGTTGGTGTCGTTTGTTCCTCTATGTCTCTTGGTTTGGAGGTTTTCGCATTTTCAGCCTTGTGACTTAGGTCTTGTCAATCAATAACTAAAGTAATCTATTTGGTTTATTTGGTTTATAACTCAACCTGACTATCCCAAATTCTTCATTACTTAAACCAAATGTAGAATTTCCTCTAGTCTCTTTCTTCTTTCTCAATCATCACTAAGATTTATTTCTCTTTTATTTATCTTCTGCTTATTGGGGGAAAGAGGTCCTTCCTTGAAGGTACAGAACACAGCTGTTCTCATATTTTCTGAGATGGAGGTGGACATGCCTTATTCTCATTCAATTAAAACGCCAGTACTTTGGTTTAACTGTGCCTGCTCGTGCTCATGCTCGTGATTTCGTCAAAGGGACGCTGCCTTTGGAATAACCGTCCACCTTGCCAAGAAATTCATAGTAACTTATTTTTCACCCATGAATTGTATTAAATCCATTTTCCACCACCAGAAGCTCTTTTCAAGGTAGAAAATGTAATCATCTCTCTGAACACAGGTATCGTTAATCCTTTAACCTTTGTTTCTTCCTCAACCTCCGTTAGTATTCTCGAACGGAACAATTGCTGAGCTTTTTGGTTTTCCTTCTCTTCTTCTATAAAGCTGAAATCTTGCTCAAACCTTGCCTTAATTTCACCTTAGACGTAATTCCGGAGCTATTCCTCCTGCTCCACCTCCCAACAGCTCATTTATCTTCCACTAGTTTTTCTAATAATGTTATTTCTTCTATCTCTTCTCATCTTTATCTACATAGTTCTGCTGACGGTGACTCTGTTATGGTTCTTAAACAGATATGCTCTTCCGAGCTCGAAAATTAACCTCTAAAATTGCTAGTCTATGTCTTCACTTTAATCTTCCTTCCTGCTGAAGTGGCCTCTCTCTCATTCAACCTACACCGAAAAGGGTAACCACTCAACCCCTCTATCTATCGTCCATCAATTTAACCTCAAGATTTTTGAATCTTTTCTCCGTGGCTCAAACGGTAGAGCGACGGAGTCGCATGGCAAGGTCGCGGGTTCGAATCCTAGTTCGATAGGTGTGAATTACCTAGAGAGTTCCCCTCCTTGAATAGGGCTATGCCCTGGAGGTGTGAACTGCGAACAAAAAAAAAAAAAGATTTATAAACACCTTAAATCTTCTAATCTTATCTCTGATCACCAATATGATTTTCGTAAGAAACTTTCTGCTGCTGATCTTCTTTCCCTTCTTTCCATTTGTTGGTCTTCTGTTTCAGCGAATCTTTTGCAATGTCGCTAGATAAATCGAAAACATTTGACAGAGTCTGGCACAAAAAAAAAAGCTTTCGTTTCCATACTTTCCTCCTCCTTCGGTATCTATCCTTCTCTCTGTAATATGTTTTCTCTGATATCCTTTGTAGTTTGTAGCGCCAATTTTCAAATTATCTCACCCCATACCTTCATCGTTATGTCATTTTAACATGTACCCGTTGTTATAGTCTTGTTACATCTCTTTCTGTAGTTTCTTCATTTTCTATGACTTTGACACCTTAAAAGTCTGTTTCGGTTCATGTCTGGCCTTGATTATTCGAATTCTCATTTCAACTTCCCAAATTTTTAGATTCCATGCGGGACAGTAGACGTTTCACAAAAGGATATATATATATATATATATATATATATATATATATATATATATATATTATTTAACAGATAAGTAGTATATATAAATATATATATATATATATATATATATATATATATATATATATATATATATATATATATATAGAATTACGAAAGAATGAATCTGGCGTGACGCACCGTGCCAAGAGTGAAAAACCGCAGGGGAGTTGATCATCGTAAACAGGGCGACGCTGCCAGATGGCATGTATTTCGTCGAAGAGGTCCGTAAGGGGTGGTTATGGTCAATCAGACAATCAAGAAAAAGATGTAAGCTACCACAACCTCGGTTCTCTCTCTCTCTCTAAAAATCTCTCTCTCTTGCTTCTGTCTGCCTCAAAGGTCTGGTCTCAAAATATTTAAATCCATAGTCCAAGTCTGCTTACTCTCTCTCTCTCTCTCTCTCTCTCTCTCTCTCTCTCTCTCTCTCTCTCTCTCTCTCTCTGTATCGCGGTCTCTCTCCCTCTCTGTCGTCTGCCTGTTTGTCTTTCTCTCTCATATATTTTATTTAATGTAAAGAAATATAACTAAACACTTTATAAAATATTCTTTAAAATCAAAATTTAATTAATAAAGAATCCATTATTACTTAATATTTTTAAAACTGCTTTGAACATTCGATAATATATATATTTAATGGTAATAAGATATAAATAAAATATTAGATTTAATTAAGATTTGCGTTTCATTTTTAAGTATTTTATAATTCTCTTTCACTGCACGGTATAAAGGATGAATCTCATAAGCCACACATAAGAGACATCCAAAATTAACCCTTATATATATGTTACTTAAAGCTCATTTTTCTTTTTTTTTGTCTGTGGTTATAAAACTCCTTTTATTATTATTATTATTATTATTATTATTATTATTATTATTATTATTAT
>JABUQX010115364.1:0-12500 GCA_015478945.1 Trachelipus rathkii | reverse complement strand
ATAAAAATCTAAATCAATTATTAGAATCTTTTTTCATTTCAACTAAATGTAATTTTAATATTTCTGAAGGATTCTTTAATTTTGATCTAATAACAAGAAATTTCATATCTGAAAAAACTAAATATTTATCATCAAATAATTTATTGTGAAGCAATTTTTGGCTGCCATTTGTTAGCTTGCTTTCATTTTTTATATTTATATTTTAATTTTATTTATTTTGTTAAAAACCCACTGGCTTCCACAAAGTCTGAAGAGTAGAGACATTGTATTTAGTCTGAAAACAAACCATTTAATTTTCTAGATTTGATTTCCTAGTTGAAGCTATTATGGTTTTAAATTGTTTCTTTACATTTTAAGAGTTTGAGCTGTTTTAAAGGCTCGTGTAAACTTGGCGTGGAGGGGCTGCAGGTATATATATATATATATATATATATATATATATATATATAGAGCCAATAGAGAAAGAGATATATATATATATATATATATATATATATATATATATATATATATATACATATATATATAATATATATATATATGGCGTAAGCGAGTCAAACGTGACAGATCTAGATTTGTTAAAGTTGAAGCCAGGGTTATAAAAGATTTATTACACTGGAAGAACGATTATCATTGGTGGGAAGAGTGTACGCAAGTGTAAGACTTCCCATGGTCTATTTTTCTTTTAATCGTTTTAATGTTCCAAATGTTGAAGGCTGTTTTTAATCGCTACAGATATTTGGGAAATATAAAGTGAAACCATCGTGCCGCCTGGAAATCTTGACTACCACTTGTGTGGGCATTGCCCACCTGTGGAAGCTGTCAAATGTGAGAAGCTGAAACTATTTGAATAACATGGGAACAAATATATAATTGTCCACATTAGCGAAATTTAAAAGTACTGATATTATATCTGGTGCCATGGTGCTGGTAAGCCACCGACTCTATGACAAGTGCGGGGAAACGCGTAGACCAACATCACCCGTAAGGTGCCAAACTGAAAGGAACTCTACGCGATCGCGATCAATACATCACGTGGCTGAGTTAAAACGAACACTAAGGTCCGAACAGTCCGAGTGTATTAACACGAGATCACGAACAAACTTTCTTAGGTTGTTCACTCTAAAGGCGAGGACATTATCAAAGCGAACGCGGTCAGTGCGCAAGTGGGTCAACGAACGCAGCGATCATGAACGCTGCTATGCCCAACCCATGTGGGTTGAGAGGAAATAAAGCACCACACTATAACAGGTAAACGTCAAGCACGATTGTGGGCAAACGCTAGAAATTGTTAAAGCCAAAAATCAACTGAACAGTAAAGTTAAAGAAACCATTTCAGTGCTGGAAGTTCGCTGCTGGCGGGGTAAGCAATCCAGTTCTTGCAACAGTTCAAATTCTCCCGCGCTTCGCGTTCGCTCGCGCGTTCGCGTTTTGCCTCGTGCCGTGTTCGTATCTCTGCACTGGTGTTCAATGCATGCCTGTTTTGTTTATGTCCTTTACGCCCATTGTAAAATAAAATAACTGAATGTTTATTATACTATGGATAAAGAGAAAAAATACCAAAGGTGAAATACAAAATTTTAATTTATGTAATATAAATAAAATGGTGGAAAGAGAAGCAATTTGTCTTGTCTCTTCCCTAAAAGGAAGTTCAGATAGAAATTACTCTCTGTTTAGTCTTAAATTAAGCACAGAATTGATTAATCTCCAAATATTAAATTATGAATAATTTTTTGTGTCAGATAAGGTTCAAATTAGTTCTATTTTCGATAATGGGAAGAGTTACAACGTTGGAGTGGCTATTTCCTGAGAACTGTCTCTAGTCACAAAGCAGGGCTGGGCATGTTTCCAGTGTACGTAGTAGACAAAGTCAGATTACATGGTAAAAATATTATAAAATCAAGTTTTTTACCTGTAAAATAAATATTATTGACAACCCTCCTCCTCCTCCCCCTTCTCAAAAATAAAAAAAAAAATCCAAAACGATATTTTTTTAAAAAATTTTAAAAGATTTTAAATTATCAATTTTCTTTTTTTTAAAGGAAAACTTTAAGATCAATGAAATAAATTAATGTTTTAATTTGAATGCAAATTTAAATTACATAAGTTCATTTAAATTAATTTAATTTATTGTATTTCTTCTGTCTGCAAAAGGAATTTTTTTCTTTTATTCTTTTCAAACTTGTTATTATTATTATTATTTATTATTATTATCATTAATTATTATTAGTATTTATTATTATTATTAATTATTATTATTATTATTATTATTATTATTATTATTATTATTATTATTATTATTATTATTATTATTATTATTATTATTATTATTATTATTATTATTATTATTTTTATTATTAGAGGTCAGGTACTATTTGTCCCATTATATAATCAGATTTTAGAACCTGGTTATCATTATTATTCAGTCTGACGATAATATTATTATTGACTATTTTACTGAATTTATTCATGTTCATTTACAAATTATTATTAGTCATTAATTATTTTATTATTATCAATTGATTATTAGACTGCATGGATAGACGAGTCTCACGATCTCACCTCAGATAAGGAAGTATAAAACTAAATAGAAAGTTCAGATAGATGTTGTGCCATTTGTAATAACGATAAAAATTAGAGAAAATTTTCAATAAAAAGAGACAAATAAATAAAGAAAGAGAAAAAACATAAAAATGACATTAAAAATACAAGAAAAAGATATAACGATCCAGCTCTTCAAAGGATGTGAAGCCAACTCTTCAAAGGCATGCGATAGATTCTGAGAGAGAGAGTATTCTTTGGAACAGACTCCCATGAAGAATCCCCCAAGAGTTCGACGACCTCCTTACACACAAAGCGACACCGTGTGACCATAAAGACATGTGGTGAGTGAGTCGCGCTATGTGAACTCGCGTTAGCCATCATTCATGCATATCGTAGATCTGCGCTCTGCTAAGAGAATAAATTAGGTGTCTATCAAAACAAACAATCCATCATTGGAAGCTGGTGATTGGGATGGCCTAACATGCTTGATCCTATCCTAGACAAGTGTTGATCGAAAGTGAAACCATCCACGTGTTGAATATAAGTTGTTTGTGATTTTGATTGTTGAGAGATTTTTATTTCAGTTTGTAAAATGATTTTGTGTAGAATATATTTTACATTGGCAAGATAAGCACTCTGTGAGCGCGCTGGTATAACCATCTTCAAATTCTTTATAACTCGATAATGTTTCTCTAATAATAATAAAATCTCGTATTACCTAGGTCAATTTGTGTTCTCATTTCTTGTGAATTCAATGTCCCCACTAGTAAGTAGGGGATTCATTCCGGACGTGTTCAGGTCATTTTGACACATGCGTCAGAACCTACCAGGGTTGTTTGAGCCATTTTTTTACCTGCCCTGACTTTGGGCTTGACTTTTTGGGCTTGACTTTTAGCCAAATTTTTTACCTGACCATGACCTTTTTGCCTGACCTTTTTTGGCCTTTACCTTTTTTCGACACCCTTTGATCTTCCATGGGTCATTTTTGGCCCGCGGTATTTTTCGGCAACCTAATGTTTTTGAGACCCTATTTTTTGATAACCCTAATGTTTTTGAGAACCCTAATTTTTTGGCGCCCACTAAAAACTTTTTGACACCCTACTTTTTGGCACCTAATTTTTGTGGGCACACCTAATTTTTCAGCACCCTTTCGAAGAAGGGTGCGCAAACGGTTGCCTTGTATCAGCACCGTTTGTACGTATACCCGATTTTTTACCCCCCCTATTTCCGCCGTGGCAATTTTTCGCCACGGGTATTTTTTGATTCTTCCTTTAGGGGCTTAGGCCTATATATTTGATGTCTTTACCTTGTTTGACAACTTGCACGATCATGGGTCATTTTGGCCACGGTAATTTTGGCTACCTTTGGTCTTTCTGCGGTCAATTGTGGCCACGGAATTTATCGACCACACCCTTTGGTCTTCCATGGGTCAATTTTGACCACGGTAATTTTTGATCTTCCTTTAGGGGCGTAGCCCTATTTTTTGATGTCATTTAACTTGTTGCGCATGATATTTCCTGCATTAACATTGCCGATTACACCATGGGCCATTTTGACCACGCAATTTCTGGGCCACTTCGTGCCCCAAGCCCGTCACCATAATTTCGTCCTAACTGAACGCCTGTTATGGACCTTACCCAAACTTGAACACCTTACACACGTGCGCGTTGCGCACACACAACACACACACACACACACACCACCACACCACCACACACACACCACAACACACACACACACCACACACACACTTACCACTTATACAGACATTCACTATGACACTTACATTTACCCATAGACACTTACATTTACACTTATACAACGTACCGCGTGCGCACACACAACATTTTACACACCACCTTGACAGGATACCATGGTCCAATTTTTTGCCCACGCGTATTCTTTTGTCCTTCCTTAGGGAACTAGCCCTCTTTTTTTGATATCTTACCTTGTTTGACCATGATATTTTCGCCCCCAACCTTTTGTTTTCTACGGTACAATTTGATGTCTCCAGCATTATTGATGCCACCCTTGCGATGCCTCAACTTTTAATGGCTTCCCATCACCGTAAGGAGTATCTAGTGATGTTCTATTAGTGTTCTATGCGTATTCTATGAGTGCCAGTGTGATGTGCAGGTGCAGTTGCCAAGTGTAGTGCCAAGTGAGTGCCAATGAAGTGCCAGTGAGTGCCAATGAAGTTTGCCAAGGCAGTGCCACATTAGTGCCAAGTGAGTGCCCACATGCTGCAACTGAGTGCCTTTTTTCCACAGTCCTTTTCTGCCCTCCCCTTGAGCCCGAAATAGCCCGAATATAGGTGTCTACCCCTAGGATAAATAAGGTATGAGGAATCGATTGCGTGTATAATTAAGCTGCTAGAAGCCTATTCCTACTTGAGGTTAGTATTTTTATAACCACTATTATAGCATGACAGAATATATATCTTAAAGAGTTACACAGTTGAGACCGTGACCGCAAATGCTCTTTGAGTGCGTCGTGAACCCTTCCGCGAAACCGCCTGCCGCGGTGCGCCCGCAGGCGCATATTTCCGCGAGTTCCCGCCCGCCGCGTGCGCCCGCAGTCGCAACACTTCGCGTAACGCCGCCGCCGTTGCGTCCCGCAGACGCTAAATATCCCGCGGGAACGAAAAAATAATAGTTTCAATGTAAACTATTCAAGAATCTTTTTCGTCTAAAATGATATACTATGAGTCATTCAATTTTACTACAATTGTACGAAAATTTTACTAAAAACATATCTCTTCAAGTCACTGGCGTAAAACAATAGAGTGTTATTTACCTAACACCTAAGGATTAGTATGCTTTTGTTTTCTGCTTTACTGTTTAACTTTCTGCTTTACTGCTTTTAACTTTACTGCTTTACTGCTTTGTTAACTTTCTGCTTTACTGCTATAACTTTCTGCCTTTACTGTTCTAACTTTCTGCTTTACTGCCTTAACTCATGTTTTACTGGCTTTAACTACAATGTTTACTGCTTTAACTCCTATATTTATATTTAACATTACATACCTTAAGCAGTAAAGCAGTAAAACAATTAGAGGTGTTACCTAACGGATTAGTATGCTTTTGTTTTTACTGCTTTATCTGCCTCTTTAACTTTTTGCTTTACTGCTGTTTACTTTTCTGCTTTAATGTTTTACTTTCTTGCTTTACTGTTTTGAACTCATATATTTATTAACATTTATGTTTTTAATTTTGTTTTAATACTTTTTATTTATTTTATTATTATTTTTATTATATATTTTTATATTTTTATTATTTTATTTTTATATTATTTTTATTATTCATCTATTATTTTTATGTATTTATTATTTATTTTTATTTTATTATTTACTTAGTGTTATTTACTTCATGCCTTTGTTATTAT
The DNA here is from genome assembly GCA_015478945.1 of Trachelipus rathkii. Classification (NCBI taxonomy): domain Eukaryota; kingdom Metazoa; phylum Arthropoda; class Malacostraca; order Isopoda; family Trachelipodidae; genus Trachelipus; species Trachelipus rathkii. Next base: position 6,572 of record JABUQX010115364.1, on the reverse strand, counting down.
TATTTAGAACCCACATTCACTACTGACACTTATACACACATTCTATGGAAAACCCACAACATTACTATGACAACTTATTCACGTAATTAGACATTATACACACACTTCACTATGACACTTATACACACATTCACTATGACACTAATTTTGACCTAGCCACTTACATTTACACTTATACACACACACACAACACACAACACACCACACACACCACCCACACACACACACACACCAGATTAACTTACACTCACACACAGAATTTACTTACACTCATGCACAGATTTACTTACACACGCCGATTACTTACATTCACACACCGATTTACTTACACACGCAGATTTATTTACACAAACGTAATTTATTAAAACATTTTTGTTTTAATTAAACACGAACATTTATATTACTCATAATAGTTAAGTTTTTATTACATTATGTTTTATTTTGTTTTAATATTTTTATTTTATTTTATTATTTTTTTTTATTATTTTATATTATTTTATTTTTATTATTATTTATTATATTTTCTATTATTTTTATTATCTTTATTTTTATTTTTATCTATTATACTTAGTCGTTATTTACTTCATTGCCTAATTGCTTATTATTATTTAGAACACACCTTCACTATTACACTTATACAACATTCACTATGACACTTATCACTATGAACACTTATACACACTTTCACTATGACACTTATACACAAATTCACTATGACACTTACATTTTACCCATAGACACTTACAATCACACACAACACTCACACACAGATTTAGTTACACACTTACACGTTTACACTTACACTCACACACAGATTTAGTTACACACGCTGATTTACTTACACTCACACAGATTTACTTACAGTCACACACACAGATTTACTTACAGTCACACACAGATTTACTTACACTCACATAGATTTACTTACACTACACACAGATTACTTAACACTCACACACGATTTACTTACATCACGCAGATTTACTTTACACTCACACAGATTTACTTTACACACACCTCAATTTACACATATAACGTATCATTTATTAAAACATTTTATCGAGAATATCTCCCTTGCATTGAAGGGAAAGGATTCAAAGTATAACTAAAATTATATTCAAAGTTTCTTAAAACTATCATATAATACATCAATCATTATCTTTGAACAAAGAATTTATTATATTAACTGTAATACTTTTTGTTATAAATTTATAACTATCAAGTTTTTTAAAATAACTTTTACTTAAATTTATTGACATTTTCTATCTTAAAAAATATTATTGTAACGTACCTTAAAGCAATTAAATCAGATAAATCAGCACAGCTAGCCCCTAGCACCCCTACTTCACGCAGCATCCTGCCATGTTCTTTTGTTCTATTGACTTACAGCCTTACATCATCTTTACCCATGTTTTAAGTATAAAAATAACAAAATTAAGTTTTCTCTGCTAAACATATCATGTTATTTATTTTAAAATTTACTAACGTTCTTATTTAAAATAACCAATTATTCACTTACATTTATATTATTCCCGGCTCGATGTTAACTAAAAATATTTCAAAGTTTTTTACAATTTAATCGGATTTTCTTTATTATTATCTAATTATTATTTATTATTATCTATGTACATGACAAATCATCACCGAGAAAACACAAAAACCCGCACTCCTTACAGATCCGAAACTGACCTCATCATCTCTTCTCGATAAATGTGTTGAAATAACTACCTCAAGTCTAAATTTAGGATAATCCTTCTTTGTTTACCCCCGGGGCGATTTTAGGCCTAATTCCCGGTCACAATATATTTCAAACTGACCTTTTTTTGTAAAATGTGGTGCACAAATTTAACTTTTTTAAAACCGTTTTTTTTTAGGGGAGCTATAAAAATTTTAGGCTTTTTATTTTAATTTAGGATTAAACCTTTTGTTATCCCAAGGCTGATTTCAATCCTCAATAACTAGGTCAAAGGTCAAATTCCAGTATAGACAAGAATCGCGAATTCCATGTTATTATTATTTTTATAAATATTTTCAAAACTGAAACTGCTGGTCAGGGTGATCTTTAAGCAGCAAAGAAAGGAATGTTTACCTTTCTTGTGGATAGTCGGCCCGGAGTAACTCTATCTCTATAATGACCTCGTTTGTTGACTTGTGTCGGAATTAATTTATTCGCTTTTTTGGTTTTAGTGATGTAAAAAAACATGTTTTTTTCAATATCCTTAACCAAAATATGGATTGGATGAAAATTATATTGGAGGATGTGTGTTGTTAGATCCAAACCTCATTTATTAAACATTCATTACTCGTTTTGGCTCTTACAGCGTGCTGCACAAGTTCTTTTGGTTTGTAATGAAAAGTGTTCTATTTTCACTAATGTGTATATCATCTGAACCACCTTCACATGTTATACCCCAATTTACAAGACATTATCAGTGGAAAATCAAGATCCCAGGAAGTTGGGTTTGCTATCTTATATAAAAGAAACCCAAATGGATCTGAATTTTTCAAATGTGCTACCCAATCACCCAGTTATAATGACCAGCTGTATTTCGGCAGTTCCAGTGTGAAATCTACTTCGCTATATGTAATCACACTGAGAGTGGCTTACAGAAATACTTTAACCACTACAGATTTAAACTGCGATCGCCGAAACAGTTATTATTCTGTGCGAAGAAACCAGCGAAAAGCAACTTACTCTATCATTTTATAAACATCAAAACATAATCAGCTTGGAAGTTAGATTATGGGAGAGAAATAATGAAACAGCAGTATTTGAACCTACATCATTTGGATTCTACATTTCAGGCGTAGCTCAGATGAAATATATGTTAGAGTACGTAAGACGAATGTTAATTACAGATGAAGAAGACATTTATGTTATCTAATTACGTAACCGTTATTCATTACATGTTATACCAGAAATACTACGCATTTAAGAAAACCTTGATCGATTGATCCTGACGCCACCAGCACTCGACGCTCCTAAGTTCCTATAGAATGTACAGAAACTTCATTTTCTACTTACGAAACAATGGCAGGAAAGTATTTATGCCACGTAACCACCGAATGCTAAACTATACTAATGATATCTGAGTGGGAAACTTTTACGTATGTGTTAACTGGAAGGTATTACTGAGACACGAAACTATTATCACTCGATAATGATATAAAATTTGATTTGGCATTTTGCAAAGATTTAGAGGAATTTTGAATATAAATAATCATAAAACATTATGTGTAAAATGTATGTGGCAAGTGTTATAATAATAATAATATTTCCTGTATATATTAATAGATTTAAGACATTATTGTTATTATATTTTAATTCTATTAGCCTACTATATATATATATATAATATATCATATATATATAATATATATATATATATATTATATATATAATATATATATTATATACAGATAAAATTGAATTACTGTAAGATCGTGATTATTAAAATGGTAATATATTAGTAAAGTTATTATTAGTATTTTATCTTTACTTTCTTAAATAAATATTTAATGTTGTATAAATTTTTAAATAAACGAACCCAGGTTCAGGATATGAAAATACATGTTTTTACATACGTTAAAAATAAAAAGCGATAAAATAATTCTCGACCAATCACATACGAGGTATATAGAGATAAGGGATTTTACTCCGGCACACTCACAAGAAAGGTTAAAACATTTCCTTCTTGCTGCTATCTTATAAAGGTCTTACCCGAATCCAGCACTGTTTCAGTTTGAAATATATTTATAAAAATAATTAGATAACATGGATTTCTCGATTCTTAGTCTAATACCTGAATTACTTTTGACCTAGAGTATTAGGATTAAATCAAGCCTGCAGGCATAACAAAAAGGGCTTTATTCCTAATTCTATACTAAAGTTTAGCCTAACGTAGTTATTTGCCCACATTTTACAGAAAGTTCATTTTGCAAATAATATTGTGACCGGGAATTAGGCCTAATCGCCCCGGGGTACAAAAAGGATTATCCTAAATTTAGACCCAAAAAAGTAGTTATTTCAACACTTTTACAGAGAGAGATCAGGTCAGTTTTTCCGCTATCTGTAAGGATGTGCAGGTTTTGTCATATCCGCAGTCACCTCATTTCCCTTCTTAACATAGATCAATAAATAATAATAATAATATAAAAAAATCCGAATTATTTTAAAAAAACTCTTTAAATATTTTTAGTTAACATCGAGCGATTAATATAAATGTAAGTGAATAATTGTTATTTTTACATAAGAACTTAGAAAGATTTTAATAAAATACATGAATATGTTAGCAAGACGAAGAACTTATTTTGTTTATTTATATACCTTATACATGGGTAAAGATGATTGTAAAGCTGTTAAGTCCAATAGAAAAAACATGCATTAGCTTCGTTTTGTAGAGGCAGGTGCTATGCGGGCTAGCCTTAGCTGATTACTTGATTTAAATTGCTATTAAGGTACGTAAAATTACTGTTTATTAATAAAATTTCAGTAAATTTAGTAAAGTTTATTTTTTAAACTTGATAGTTATAAAATTTAACACAAAAAGTATTAACAGTAATTTAATAAATTCTTGCCTTCAAAGTAAACTGATTATTTTATTACTAGAAGTTTAGAAACTTTCTGACAATAATTTTCAGTTATAGTTTTGAATGAATTAATATAATGTATGCTGTTGATTTAAAATTAATCGTTTTAATTAAATTATACGTTATATGTGAAAGTGAGTGTGCATGTAAATCTGTGTGAGAGTGTAAGTAAATCTGCGTGAGTGTAAGGAAATCTGTGATAAGTGAGTGTAAGCTAAATCTGTGTTGTGTGAGTGCTAAGTAAATCTATTGTGAGTGTAAGTAAATCTGTGTGTGCGGTAAGTAATCTGTGTGTGACTGTAGTAAATCTGTGTGAGTGTAAGTAACTCTGTGTGAAATTGAGCTTCTAGTGTGTGAGTGTAAGTGTAAATGTAAGTCTGTAACTAAATCTGTGTAGTGAGTGTAATGTAAATGTAAGGTGTGATGGGGTAAATGTAAGTGTCATAGTGAATGTATGTGTATTAAGTGTCATAAGTGAATCCTGATGTATAAGTTGTCATAGTGAAAAGTGTCATAGCTGAATGTGTGTATAAGTGTCATAGTTGAATGTGTGTTACTAAAAATAATTAACAATTAGCGCATGAAGTAAAATACACTAAGATATTAATAATTAAAAATTAAAAATAAATATAAAATAATACGAAATAATAAAAATAATAATAAAAATTAAAATTAATAAAAAATAATAAAATTAATAAAATAAATAAAAAGTCTTAAAACAAATAAAAACATAATGACTTAATAAATAAAAGTATTATGAGTCATATAAATGTTCGTGTTTAATTAAAACATAACATGTTTTAATAAAATTATACGTTATTTTATTTCAGTAGGTAAAATCTGCGCTGTGTTAAGATAAATCGTGGTTGTGTGAGTGTAAGTTAAATCTGCGGGTGTAAGATAAAATCTCTGCATCGAGTTAAGTAAATCTTTGTGTGAGTTGTAAGTTAAATCTGTGTGTTGTGTCGTTGTTGTGTGTGTGTGTGTGTGTGTGATGTGTGGTGTAAAGTGTTAAGTGTAAGTGTCTATGGCTAATGTAAGTGTTCAATAGCTGAATGTGTGTATTAAGTGTTCATAGATGAATGTGTGTATAAGTGGTCAAGTGAATAAGTGTCATAGTGAATGTGTGTCATAGTGAATGTGTGTGTATAAGTGTCTTAGTGAATGTGTGTTCTAAATATAATAACAATAGGCATGAAGTAAATAACACTATAATAATAAAATACAACATAAAATAAAATATTAAAAATAATAAAAAATAATGAAATAATAAAAATAATACTAAAATTAAAATAAAAAAATAATAAAAATAAAATAAAAATTAATAATAAAATAAATAAAAAGTATTTAAAACAAAATAAATAAACATAATGTTAATCAAATATATGCAGTAAAACAGTAAAAGCCCAGAAGTTAAAACAGTAAGCAGAAAGTTAACGCAGTAAAGCAGAAAGTTAAGCAGTAAAAAGCAGTACAACAAAAGCATACTATCCGTATAGGTAACCACCTCTATTGCTTTTTACTGCTTTTACTGCTTTAATGGTATGTAATGTGTAATAACAATATATGAGTACTAACAGCTAAAACATGCGTGAGTTAAAGCAGTAAAACAATGAGATTTTAAAGCAGTAAAGCAGAAAGTTAAAGCAGTTAAAGCAGAAAGTTAAAAGCCAGTAAGCAAGAAGTTAAAAGCAAGTAAAGCCAAGAAAGTTTAAAGCCAGTAAAAGCAGAAGTTTTAAAGCAGTTAAAGCAAGCTAAAAACAAAGGCATTTTACTAGATTCTATAAATGTTATTACCTAACACCTCTATTGTTTTACTTGGCATTTAAGGTATGCTTTTTTTAAAGTATTATTTGTTTTTTAGTTAAACTTTTCGTACAAATTGCGTTGTAGTTAAAAAATGGAATGACTCGTAGTATATTTGAAACGAGTTCTATTTAATAGTCTATTACAATTGATATTCATATTTTTATCTCTTCTCG
>JABUQX010115363.1:12500-17500 GCA_015478945.1 Trachelipus rathkii | reverse complement strand
GTTTTTTGCAAACAAACCGTCGAAATCTAAAACAGTCCGGAGTGAGACGCAGAACAACGAGGAAGAGAAAACGACGAGCACGACATTGTACGTTCGATTATCCGAGGAAGAAGAGTGCCAGCTTGGAACATTCGAATTAAGTTTGAGGACGACGGGGTGGCAGTCGTCCTCTAAATATATCCCACTCCCCTTCCTATTGCTCCTTTCCCCATTGTTTGGAAAACGCCTTTTGCAGCCCTAACTTCTCTCCCTCAAGCCCTCATTCCTGATATCTCCTTAGCCTTCATAAGAAAATTGTCCGTGCTTCCAAACCAGAAATCATGTTCCTCTCATCCTTATATTATATAGTAATATTATATATATTTATATATATATATATTCGCTATATATATATATACATATATATATATATATATATAAAATATATATATGTATATATATATATATTAAATATATATATATACTATAATATAATATATTATATAATTCATATATATATATATAATATTATATATAGATATAATATATATATATATATAATATATATATATACTATATAATATATTATATAATAATAATATATAAATATAAATCTATATATAAAATATAATATATAATATATAATATATATAATATTATATATATAGTATATATATATATATATAATATTTATAATATATTAATATATATATATAGATATAATATAATATAATAATATCACATAAAGGGTAATATTCGAATAACTGATGGACCTTTTACAAGTCAAGGGACAAAGATCTATAGACTTAGTCCCGAAATAATTCTGTCTTCATTCGTTTGCATCACACACACAACAACTTACTTAATCCACATACTAGTCTCTTTATTATTTAAATATAAAATATACGAGACTACATTGTGATCTGATCGGAGAAGCTTCCAAAGAAAAGCCCTCATGTTCGCGGCTTTTCCTCTTTCATTTCAGGTGATGGAGTTTGGTGTCGCCATGAGGTTTGCCGACTTGTTATATGTACCTGTCTCTTTTTTTCATTAATGTTCTGGTAACATCGTCGTCTAATTCCCTGATTTCAGATCTGTTGAATCACTACCTCTTCCTACTTGCACTCACCCTCCTGCTTTAATTACGAGATACTAAAGTTCTTGAGCGTTGTGATAACATGGCATACCTTTTACCTCTTACTGACTTCCTTCTTAAATTTCATCTAAATGGGGATGATGTGAGCATGCGTGTAACGACGTTTGTCTGTTTTCAAGTTATTAATTTGGAGTCTTTTGAACTTTCAACCTTATGGCTATTGTATTAATTTATCCGTTATAATATTTATCTCTATCTTAAATTCTTCGACTAAGAAATCTTAAAAATAGAGCAATTCTCTCTCTTGATGACTTTCTTAGCAATCATCTGTCAGTTGAAGGTATGTTTAGAACATCGCTTAATAACTTTTTCCTAAATGTTCTACAAGATACGTTGGTTTACTCGCGTCCTCAATCTTAAACTCCAGAAAAAAATCTTTTCCAAACGTGCAATTCTCTACAGAGTATCTCTTAATTGTCTTGAGATGATCCAAATTCCCCCTTTTTCTCTTTTATGCTGTCTACTCCACCCCTCAACCCCTCATCACTCCTTTTGTTTAGAAAGGAATACCATTCAGCATCAAAACTAATGCTAGAGGGGTGACATTGGAGCAATTGACTTCTAATCTCACTTGTATTTCTAACTGGACTAACTGGGTTAGATAATACATGGTTATCTTAGTCTTTCCATCTGCACTACTAGACGAATAATCACATCATAGTTGGCACATCCTCCTTCTGAAGTACAACTAACTCAACCCTTCTCTCTTTCTTAATTATCTTGGATATTTCCTTTTGTCTTGATTTTTTTTATAAGGTATGTTAAAGTTATAAGAAGCTTTCTTTGAGTGGCTTTCTAAGGCATCTTCGGAACTCCTTTACACCACCTCATTTGAACGCGGTTCTTATTTTTTATGAATTATGCAACATATATCTGTGATTTTAAATACTTGTAAAAATCTTCTGTAAATTGTTGTAGTGTAGGGATTTGGCCTTAGCATCTCTCTCTCTCTCCTCTCTCTCTCTCTCTCTCTCTCTCTCATCATCTCTCTCTCTCTCGTCTCTCTCTCTCTTCTCTCCTCTCTCTCTCTTCTCTCTCTCTCTCTCCTCATCTCTCTCTCTCGTCTCTCTCCTCTTCTCTCTCTCTCTCTTCTCTCTCTCTCTCTATTCTCTCTCTCTTGCTCTCTCCTCCCTCCATCTCTCTCATCTCTCTCCTCCTCCCCTCTCTCTCTCCATACTATCTAATTTGAGGGGTAAAGAACGTATGACTCATGACTCTGTCTTCCACACAATCTTAGGCATCGTGCATGACCACCAAACCTTAACTAACTGCTGGTCTCTGATATATATTATATATATAGTATATATATTATATATATATAATATATGATATATATATATATAATATATTATATATATTATATATTATATGATATAATATATAGTATAATATATATATATTATATATATTATCCTTCTCTCTTTAACTTTAACATGCCAGTATCGTCTTGTCAAGAATTTAATTTAGATATGATTTAGAGTTTCCCCAACTCTGGGCTGGAATATAATAGATATTATGATTATATATAATATATAATAATATATACTATAATAATATATATATATATATATATATATTAGTATATATATTTAACTAAAATTCACAGCTCACAGGCATAGCCCTATTCAGGAGGGGAACTTCTCTTAGGAATCTTGTTACCTTAGGATCATCCGACTAGGATGCGAACCCAGACTTCTTATTATATTGACTCTGTCGCTCTAACCGATTAAGCACGGGATATAATATATATATTAAATATAATATATATATAATATTAATATATATATATAATATTATATATATATATATTATATATATAAATATATATATATATACTAATATAATATAATATATATATATATAATAATATACTATATATATATATAATATATATATATATATATAATATATAAAGTATATATATAATATATATTTATATGTGGGGGGGGTCGTGGATATCCGCATCCGAGTTTGGACTGTTCCAAAGATTCAGATCATCCAAATCAGCGAAATGAGAGCTGATGTGCAGATGTCTAGATCTTTTAACATGACTTATTTTCAGACAAATTTCCTTCAGAAATTACAAAAATAACGTGAAAAAAAGTCTTATCATCTCGTAGCTTGGAGGTTGGTAACAAATAGTTTAATTAACAAGTTGTTGCATTATTGCTACTCATTTCAATAACTTTGTAACTACCCATCGTGATCTAAGAAAATATAAAAAAGGGGTTTCAACAACCAAAGTTGAATAATAATAATAATTATAATACACCCGTGAATTGAAACAGTACACTACAAGGATACAAGGCATAGTAAATGTGAAAGAGAGTTTGACCTTGATTTCAAGTTTAGACCGGAAAATAGTTCAAGGTATATTCACAGGCAATGATTGGGTAATAGCTGATAATGCTATTGAACCACTGAAACCATATTATACAAACTAAAACGCTGAGTCCTACCATTCATTGACCCCATTGAAATTGATATTCTACTACTGAAATCGCTAAGAACATTGTTATTTATATAAAAGTCATCTCAAAGATATAATAAATCATGTTCTAAATCAGATGAGGTTTCAAAATGCTATCTAAATGAAAAAAAAACCGTTAGAAGTGGGTTAGACATGAAATTTGACACTTTAAAAGATTACGATGTTTTTACAGTAGCAACCTCTCTAATAACAACGGCACAAATTCATGTTTTCCACCTCATTTTAAACGGCGCGACGGCAAAGGTAAAGGACAAAATTATTCAACTTGCTCGGCGTTATCTAAGCTTGTTTCTTCTGTACCGTCCCACCAGAATCTTTACTTAGTAAAGGGAGTATATGAAGAAAACCACAATACACTTAACGGTGAAAACGCAGAGAAAGTTCTTTTTTTTTAAAAATATAACTTGTCCTTTAAACAAGGTTCATATTTTAAGCAATATATTTCACCCTCTATTCATAAATGAGTGGATATTAGAAATATCGACTGGTGGAATGCCTAGCGCGCTGGTGGAATGCATGATGCGCAGTACATTGCACATAATACGTAGTACACTGCGTAGAATGCATAATGCATAATAATGCATTTCAAATGTGGAAAACACTGTCCTTTCACACACTTATGCTTCTTTTCGGCATTAGTAATTGCAAAAACTTTACCAAGACTAGAATTATTTGTAAGTATCTTAAATGTTATGTCAAAATCCCTTTTTTCATTACAGTTGTAAAATTTTAAATTTGATTTAAAGTATTTTACATAAAATGTTGAAGATTTATATCCACATTCTCAGGCATTCGAATTTTGACACTCGTATCTACGACATTACTAATATATTATTATATATATAATATAAAGTATATATATATATATATTAATATATATATATATAGTATAGTTATATTATAATATATATATACAATATATATATATATATAATATATATATATATATATAGTATAGTATATAATAGTCAGTGGCGCTTTTGGGGGGTAGGCAGGTAGCGCCAACGCCTACTTGCTAGTGAGCTCCAGAAACATATTAAAAAGTCAGCATTAATATATGATATATTATATAGTATATATATAATATTATATATATAGTATATATATAATAAATATAAATATAATAATATATATATATATATATTATAGTATTATTATAAAAGTATTATATAAATAAATATATATATGATATAGTATATATATATATATATATATATATATATATATATATATAATAATATATATTATATATATATATATTATAGAAGCAATGATTTTGCTTCGAAAGGCTAGCTCTGGTAAGTCATGCCGTCTCAATTGTTCTAAACTCGATTCCGTTTTTTTAATAGTAGTCGATCGTGGAAATTGTTGACT
>JABUQX010115363.1:0-2500 GCA_015478945.1 Trachelipus rathkii | reverse complement strand
TATATAATATTATATATATATATATATATATATATATATATATAATATATATATATATATATATATAATATATATATATATATATATATATATATATATAATATATATATATATATATATATATATAATATTATATATATATATATATATATATATATATAAATATATATTATATATATATATATATATATATATATATATATATATATATATATATAATATATAATATATATAAATATATATAATATAAATATATATATATATATATATATATATATATATATATATATATATATATATATAAGATTAAACTTTTATCTGAATGTTACATATATAAAAGCCCATTCAAAATGAAGATCAAAATCAATTAATTTAGTCTATCGAGAATTATTGAAGATCGAATTGTGAGTAAGATTGATTTAAGAAAGTCGTTTTTAGTTTTAGTTGATGAGAGAATAAAAATGTTGTAAACTGAACTGAACAGAAATCCTTCTTTGTCAGATTTATTGATAGAAATGTGGAAACTATACAATATATGTTTCGAGAAGATTTCTTAGATTTTGTCTCATTTAAAAACACCAAAAGAGAAGATCTAAAAGAGATTATACTACAAAGGTTGAAAGCACCGGGAATAAATAATGACCTGACCTTCTGATTGGAGAAGGATATCAGTAATAAAGGGAAGCTTTAGAGGTGTTCAATCTATGACAAAACAAATATATCTAACAACATTGTATGGTCTTTGCTGTTCTCATTCTTAAATATAGCCTTGGAAAATGCATACGAAACACAACATGATAGATTCTATTGGCAAAGTGAAAGCAAATGGGAACTAATAGAAGTAATTTGAAAGATATTCCCAAAGATAGAATAGACAAAACTAACACTAATGTTTGAAACAGTATGGGTGGAAAATCATGATAGATTTATACGATTTAGAAAAGTTTTTTTTAAAGCATTATTGAAGTTTCAGAGGATCTTGGGATGGATCTAGATATTAACACTTCTTCAAAATCCTCATATCTTTTGTAATCTGTAATCACCAGAAAATTTACTATAAGTTTAGTGGTGATTAGTTCCCTTTCACTCTTTATTATGTACTACATTGCAGTCGTTATCATTAGAATAGCAACTGCTATTAATCATACTGAAAATGTAGTGCTTGTTGGGAAAGAATTTTCACCCAAATTTTTAAACATTTTTGAAGATACAGCAAAAATTATCCATTCTTTTAATGAAAAAATAAGAACTCCGCTAGTCAAAGTCAATGTAAAATATAAAGGCATAAAGTAACGATTTAAAATAAAAATCGCAGTTAATTTTTTTTTATGCTTTTCAAACCAATTATTGAATAGGTTTGTGATCCATAGATCCATAAATTTATTTACCAATCTAGGAAGTTAGTTAGTTAGTTAGTTAGTTAGTTAGTTAGTTAGTTAGTTAGTTAGTTAATTAGTAGTTAGTTAGTTAGTTAGTTAGTTAGTTAGTTAGTTAGTTAGTTAGTTAGATAGTTATTTAGTTAGTTAATTAGTTAGTTAGTTAGTTAGTTAGTTAGTAAATTAATTCTATCGATATCTATCAAAAATTTTACGTATTTTATAATTGAATTTGATTTTTACGGTCCAATGTGTGAACTGAACCTAGAAAGTTTTAAGATTCAGTTTCTCTTGTAGGAAAAGTAATAAAAAGAAAGACAATCTATAAATCTATTATCAAATTATCTTAATGATTTTAATAAATTAATGCAATTCCGAACTTTTCCCGAACATTTTTTGGATTGTTAAGAATCTTAGCATCTATTCCAGTAACAACGAGCACTCCAGTATCAAAGCAGTGTTTAGAAGATAGGAATAGAGCTAACAGAATGTTAGGAATGGTAAACCATAATGTTAATTGCTTCTCAATTCTATAAGAGATTAAACACTAACAAGACTGGCTTCGTTCATCATCGTTGCTACACAATAAAAACGGAGGAAGTGATCAATCAGTTTGCTGCTATGAGAGCAAGAAGAATAATTTATTTTAAATAATAACAACTATGTTGTATTTTGAATTTGCCACTAATATATATATATATATATATAATATATATATATATATATATATATATATATATATATTATATATAATATTATTAAAAATTTAAATATATGATGGTGAGATATATATCTACTTATAACATATATATATATATATTATATATATATTCAGATACGGTATTAATATTAAAGTTATTTGATAGCAATAAAAATGATATATTTGACCCTTAAAGTCTAAGCACAAATCTTTCTTTGGCGAAAAACAAGTTGAGTCTAATTAAGCATCGAAGCAGTTCTATAAATTATGCATTTGTCCTATTTCTAAAACATGCTTAGTTTAATTTTCCTTTTATTAAAATTTTGTCCTTTTTTTATTTCTACTCGTTTAAAATAAGAGATTCAAAGAAATTTATGAGTAATTTTAATGCATAATTTTCTTCTCTCTCCTCTCTTCTCTCTCT
>JABUQX010115362.1:0-42016 GCA_015478945.1 Trachelipus rathkii | reverse complement strand
ACCCGTAAGATCGTACGCGTACAAGATTGTCCCACAATTTGCACTCTAACCTCGCTTCGTCGAATTGTCTTCACGCCACATCCGTGCGCCACACTCGCATCCCTCCGTAACCTACCCCAACCCCTGCTCTATCTCATGTCTTCCGTGCTGACCCGAAATATGTGGTAGACTTGCGAATTTAGACTCAATTCCCTATACTACATCGCATCATGTGGCGGCATTTCGTATACATACAGCCTCCCTCAGATTTCACCACCCTCCCTCTCCTGTGCCTGCAACATCCACATCTCTTGACCAGCTAGTACGTGAAGCTCACGAATACGCAAACACCACACCTCTTATACATCCATGCCCCACTACTCCACGCGTTTCAACCCACCGATCATCTCAAGGCGCCCTTGTTTCTAAGACATTGACGTGAGAACTCTGACGGTTGTTCAGCTAGTCAGCGGTGAGATGTTCTGTCGAGCCCTTGAGTCTCCGGCGTATCTCCTAGTTCGGCACCAAAGAGTAATTTTCCTTATTGGTGATAGACCACGGATTACTTTGTGGTTAAAGAAAAGTATTACTTACACACATACCTTCTCTCTTCACAGAAAATCAATCACCTTCACCATTCTCATGTCTCCGCCACCCCAAACCACATGGGTATACCATCCCTTTTTGACACTATCCAACCATTCAGGTCCCCAAAACTATCAATCTGAAGCTCCTACTCACCCCATCCAGAACCATCATTCAGATTATCCCAAAAAAAATCGTACTCTCTTCAATGTTTCCCTCAGATGGGACTCCATACGTCACAGACCACACATACCTTGACCTTTTTAAACTTAAATTTTAACATTAGAATTCTAGGACTCACACACTCAAAGTCTACCATAGCTTCGTACCACAGGCACTCATCAAAATTGCAACTCTTCTCTCCCCCTCTCCTTCATTTCCACACCAGCACACACACATTTCACACCTACACCACTCCAATTTCTTCACTTTCCTTTCACTCTTGTTTCCCAGTCACAGCGAAGCAAAACTCAAATTTGCCCTTTCTAAATATCATCCATCACCTCTCTCCTCTCTCCTACCAACATTCTATTCCTCTGAACATCTTATCCTACCCATACGATTCATACAGTTTCGCGAAAGAATAGAAGCGTTTACGGGCGATCAACGACCCTTATCATATATATATGAGTTATCATGCACTACAGCTTATATATTACCGATCTAGGTATTAATAGGTAATTCAACGCTATCTACGATTATATATTACTATATAGTTAACAGTATACATATGCTCCTGTAGATAGGCCTAATTGTCTGTATAATATGTAGATATAGTAAGTTAATACTATCACCATACTACTCAGATTATGACGACTTTGAGATCTCCCTTACTCCTCGGGACGGTCTAGATAATCCATCTTTAAGCTAGAAATTATTATCTATCTGCATGTACTGATCAATCTACTATCAACTAGTAGAAATATATATATAAGAGTGCATAACACCCGCCAATTATTTGTATATTCGCATGCCGCTTTGATGCAGCCATTTCATTTAACCTGATAGTTTAAGGTACTGCTTCTATTCCAAGCTTTCCGTGTGCACTGATAATTACCTCACCCCTCCCTACCGTCGTGTTCGCTATATCTACACACTATACGCGTGTGAGCCGTCTGTGAACCTTACCTTAATGATGGTAACTAAAGATTTACTCTCCTGAGCCACGACTAGAAACTTAATGAATGTGAAAGGCCCAACGCAATCTTCTGACCCTGTCTCACCAAAGTTTTTAACTCGCTTTCACGAGAGTCGAGGAGCGTGTCTCATATGGTGGCTACTATCTAACCATCGTACGCCGTCCGTGCTCAGCGACATACCACCATAGACAGTAGCTTCACTCCTCCACAGTCCGAACCCTCTACTTCATCTGATCCCTATAGCTTTCGATTTCAATTAGATAATAATATGAGGTCCACCTATCCCTGTTCTAGTCAATCCTGTCGTGCCACTGATCGTGTCAGTGAAGCGACAGTCTTAAATCACCCATGTGCTGTTAGGTTCTCATGTCGGTGAAAATATCAGAAAAGATATGATGCTAGGTCATCCATTATTAATATCCTTATATGATATTTACAGTTAATCATGGGTCCTCCGGTGTGTTTTACAACACAATTACACAGCTATGCGTATGAGCCCCCTGCACCCAGTTGATCTACGCAATTCGCTATGCTCCCACCAGCAGCAATAGATCAAGACTCCCAGCACCACAGACATGACTCTCACTACTCTACTGCGTATAAGGACAGTTCTCAGCTTTTCAGAGAGCTCTAGATACCTGGTGGGTCTCCTTATTCTAGACTCATTACGTCGGTCTCAGGCGAGATCGTGGGAATACCTGCTTCGGTTACATCTTAACCCTGGTAAGTGCGCGACTACTCAAAAAATCCCACTTAGAGTCAGTAGACTCAGACTCAGGGAATCCTTGAACCATTGGTCTACCTACTGCGTCAGCATGGAATATATATTTTTGCTGCCTAATAAAATATATAGATATACCTATAATATATACTAATATATTATATATAGGTATCTACTATACGTATATATATGTATATTACTTAGCCTTATCATAATATGTAATATATCTACCCTCACTATTTCACTCATATATATAGTATATATATATATATATAATATTAATATATGATATATATATATATATTCATATATTATATAAATAGACTAAAGAATGAGTCATCTCCGAAGACACCTCAGTTAATGGAAATAGAAGTGTATCATTCAAACATTTCATGTTTTCGGGCAATTTCATATGTTTGTGATAGCCAAAGTGCTGAGAAGAAGTTTAGTCGACTTGCCTCATATCTTATCTCAACACTATTCCGTCTCCCTCGTCTCTCGTAAGTTACAATATTGGTCGCATCCTTGTAAGATCATGTTTATCGTGTTAACACTAATGTAAAAACTTTGATATTTTTTTACCAATTTTGTTTTAACAATTGTGTGCCTTGTTATTTCTGATAATAAACATTAAAAATACTTCTTTTTAATTGTGAAAAAATATTCATTTGTGATACTGTTATCAGGAATCAAAATCGCACCACTAAATGTGAGTTGCTGGTGGAAAGAGCGATGTTGCATCCAAAACAAAAAAGGAAAAAGGACTGCGCTCTCCTTGTTGGCCGCGTGGCAAGGCGTTGAGGAGAGGAGTCAAAGGCTCTTTTAGTAAGTTGCTTTGTTTGATAAATTTGATCTATGAAACATTAGATATTAAGTTAAATTAATTTGAATAGTTTTAACGTTTTGTGTAAGAGAAGTATTTATAGTTAATATTATAAATATTTTACGGTACATTATCCTTGAATTTTTTTTTTTTATTTTTTTTTTTATTTGAATATGTTTTTTACTTGAAAGAATATGCAAGTTGTTGAAGGAGGTTAAAAAAAAAGCTTGAAGTTGGAGGAACAAATTAGAAATCTTTTGAAAAGCTGGAATTTAATCTCTATAGAGTTATGGCAAAGAAAACAAAAAATTCACTACTTGAAAGAATTTAGAAAAGGAGGGAATGGAAGCGTTGAACTAATGGAAAAGAATGAAAAATAAGTTAAATACCAAATGGGTATATAGGGTAAAAAAGGTAAAGCAGAAGAGATAATATACTAGTGAAGCACTTGAAGTGTGTAAAGAAGTTGTTCTGCATATTGAAGTTGAGAGTTGAAAACATTAAAAGGTAGTTCAACGTTGGACGAAGGGGGACTGAAGAAAAGATGGAATTTTGAACTCTTTGAAGAGAACTGCTTATACAGAAAGAATTGAAGAAGTGGAGAGTAGATAAAAGTGTTCTAGAAGGATGACCTTCTTGTTTTCTTTTTATAAAAAGAGTTGGTCATGATGGAGTGTTTTGTATGCATGGAAATGTCGGGTAAGAGAACTGTATGACTGTTGGACAAGGCTTGTGTTAAGAGTAATTTGTTGGAATCAAAAATATATATATAGTAATATATAGATATATATTATATATATATAATATATATATATAATATATATATATATATATAATCTATATATATATATAATATATTATATATATATTATAATATAAATTATATATATATATATATATATATATATAATATATATATTATATATATATATATATATATATTATATATAGTATAATATATATATACTATTATATATATAATATATATATATATATAATATATATATATATATATATATATATATATATACGCGTATATATATAGATTATATATATAACTTATATATATATATATATATATATATATATATATATCTATTGTTCTCGGTGTGAAGTTATGTTAGATGGTGAACAACTGGAACAAGTGTCTTGAGTTTAAATATTTATAATATATGTTGGATGAAAAAGGAACGGATGATGCAGAGTGTAGTAGGAAATGTGAATGGCAGAAGGTGGCTGGTGCAATTAAATCTGTTGGTGGATGAAAGTAGAGTCTTAAAGTGGCGGCCCTTTAGGGTCTTTTTAAACATTTTTTGGGGAAAAAAGGGGGAGTTTAATTTTTTTTTTGTTAAAACCTGTTTGATTTATGTTAATTTATAGTAGTGAGACTATGGTTCTGAATAAGAGGGATAATCTAAAGTTCAATGTGTTCAGATGCGACAATCTTAGGGGCGTTTAGGTGCTGACAAAAGAATTGAAAAAATGACGAATTGAACGTATGAAGAAGAGTTCTGTGGTGGAAGAAATGGAAAATGTGAGAATAATATTGGAAACGTAACGTTCAATGATGGCTTTGGTATGATGGAATAGGATAAAAATGACAGTCGGGTTGGTTAAGCGGATGTAATGTGGTGAGTGTGTTGGGAATCGACCCGCTGGGAGACGAAGAAAAAGTGGATTGAGTCAGTAAACGAATGATTGAAGGAGAGAAATGTGAGTTGGCAGAGCGAGAAGAAATTGTATAACAGGAGTGAATGGGCAGGGCGTTTGTGAGTGGGTATGTGGTGCGCCACCTGCGGCCAAGGGACTGAACCCTTACATGACGTCTACATAGTGAGGGCCCATCGCGGTCCCCATGAAGCCTCTAGGGTTGGGATTTTGTTTGACTGCGGACGAGTCTCACTAATTTATGCGTACAGAGGGGGCGAGCCACACGGCACTTCCGATAGTAGGGTAAGGGCTGGGCTTTCTTTTCGTACCCTTTTGTGATTTCTTTCTACTGCATATTTCTTTTTCCGCATGCATGTCCTACGTACCTTACTCCCAATCTTGGGGTACAATAAACAAAAAGCGAGGCATGAAGAAGAAGAAGGAAGATTACTTATATAATATACTATATAGTGGTAGCTATAATATATAATATAGTAGGTATTATAATATATATATATACTATTATATATATATATAACCTAGTATATATTATAATTCAGGTGCCAAAGGGCAGTTCCCGGTAGCCCTGGGGTATCTTAGTAGTGAATAAGATAAGACCAATTGATGCCTTACCAGGTACTATTACTTTGCCTTATGAAAAAACAGATTTACGCATTATCAACTACCCGATCTTTTCATTGACATAGAAAATGGAAAGCTACAGGTAAATAATCTATATTCTATACAATAACTGGGACGTCATTGTATATATTAATATATATATATATATATATATATACTATAGTATATATATATATATATAGAATATATATAATATTAATATATATATATATATATATATATTATATATATATATCATTATATATATTATATGTATATACTATATATATTATATATATTATATATATATTAATATATATTTTATATATACTATTTACTATATATATATATATATATATAATCTATTATATTATTTTATATATTATATATATATATAATATATATATATATATTATATAATATATATATATTATATCATATATATATATATATATATATATATATTCCTTTGTATTTAGATTAACAGTGAAAGTGAAGAATTTGTGGAACAGATTGCTTTAGGATTAACGATAACTGTTCTTCACGTTTTGTGCCAACCTCGCGCCGTAGTCGGTGATGACACTGTTGATGGTACATCTACAAACCACCTTTGTCACCTTTATTACGGAAGAGGTGCCCCGAAAAGAATCCCTACAGAGCGTCTAAGGTTCCTTGCAGCTCTTGGATTCTTTTGTGCTTCAGCCCCTACCAACGCATTCACACCAAAAAGTAGCAGCATCAGTTAGAGAATATTTCGAGCATTTGTAGAGCAGCAGCTTCCTTGATGCTCCTTTTGGGCTACTTATGGTCTTACTGATGTTGATAATGGTCTTGGGGCGTGTGGTGGTTGTGGAGGTTGCGGTGGAGGAGTTTTTGAGACCATTCCCCTTCCAGGTCTGTTCATTGGGGTCTTCAACACCAAGGAGGAGAGGAGTGGCGGCATGGTGGCGGTGATGGATATGCTGGAACGATGAGGGGATCCTGATTGGGGTTGGGGCCAGGGATAGTGGAGGATGCTTTCTGGTGTAAATTTTTAGAATTGTTTTAATCGTGCATAGCGGAGGGGCAGGAAGTTGTGGAGGATGTGGGGGGTTGCGAGAAGCATTGTGGAGCGTTGTGGAGGAATAAAAATTTGAAAGAAAAAAAAAAAAAAAAAAAAAAAAATGTCTGTTACTTTAGTGTTAAAGTCCATTTCCACCAAATCGGAAGTTGCCCATTATTTGATATCAATTTGTTATTGTTCTAATGTTTTATTTTAATACTAAAATTATATATGAAAACTTATGTTTTTATAGTCTAAGAATGGCTAAATGTTGCAGTTACTTAGAAAGTTTTATTTTTTAAAAATTTTTTAAATAATACGTAATACTATACTAAAGTATCTTCTTTTCGTAGTTGTGAATTAACTTAAAAAACGTATCAATTTTTAATTGCTATTAAAGTCATATATATGGTACTATATAATATATATATATATATTATATATAGATATATATATTATATATAGATAATATATATATATTAATATATATATATATATATATATATATAATATATATATATATATATATATAATATATATATATATATATATTACAATGACGTATTAGAGAGGGTGTGGTGTGAAGAAAGGCGGTAAATGAGAGAATAAATGAAAGTATCTTTGAGATGGTTGGTCAGTAGAAAGGATAATGAAATCGTTTGGTAAGCGGATGTATTAGTGAGAGTTGTTGCGAACGACCGGCTGGAGACCGGAGAGGAAAGTGGATTGAAGTCGTGAACGAATGTCTGAAGGAGAGGAAATGTAGTTTGGCAGAGGCGAGAAGTAAGGTGTGCATGATAGGAGAGAATGCGGGGTTTTGTATGGGGCATGGTTGTGCCCACCTGGCCAGGGGATGAACCCTTACATTGACGATTTACCAAGTGAGGGTCCGTCGCGGTCCCATGATTCTCTAGGGTGGATTTTTTTGTCTGTGACGAGCTCTCACTAATTAATGGTACAGAGGCGGGCGGTAAGGCTGGCTTTCTTTTCGACATCTTGTCATGTTCTCCTACTGCTTTCTTTTCCGATGCTTGTACAGCACATTACCCCCAATCTTTGGAGCAAAGAGGAAGGTGAAGAAAGAAGAAAGAAAGATATATATATGACACGGAGGCGCTATGTATGAAATGAATACTCTGGTTGTTGTGGTGGGCTGCCATTCCATTAAATTCTTTACAAAATGTGAATGTGCCAATTTAAATTTTTAACACTTTTGTTTACGGCTTTGTTACCCGGGTTTTCTAGCCCATATAAAAAGTTAAGTTTCATCTATGTAGCGTTCATTTACTCTCTTCCTAACTTACTGACTACATTAACTCTTATGGAATAATTGATCCTTTCCTTGGTTTAAATCACCATTCTGGCAATTCAATGTTGACACCACCATAGCACCCTTTAGTGGACGATACAGTTCGCTGAATTTGTTTACCAGTTTTTTTTATCCTGACAACCTTGAGCTGTTAGTGGAGTTTTCTTTCTGTCATAACTTGATTAGCCCAGCAAATTACTTTTTCACACTTCGTTCCTTTGTATCTATACAGATTAGCCTCTTTCTTCGTGAGATATTTATCATCGTCACCTTATCTCTCTGGTTCTGTTTTGTCTCTTTTAAAGCACTTCGGTAGAACAGCCACCACCCAACCCGACTGCCGGCGATACGTCTTCATTTAGATAATGAGAATTTATGTATTTCTTGGACTTCCCTGCATGGTTGTTTTTGGAGGAAAGGGAGTTGTGTTCCCCTCGGCATTGTTGCGACACTTCATAACGAGGTGACTCTCTACTATATAAAGTATACTTCTCTTGTTTCCATTAGGCTTACTCTTTCCTTTCATGATAGATATTTAATTTTATGTGTGATTTGACTCGTACAAACACTTCTTGGCTTCGTTTTGATGATGTCTTTTTTTTTTTTTTTTTACCATATATCACCCCCTTCCCAACTTTTTTTTTTTTGTTTTAAAAACGAACATTGCCCTTTAAGTCCTGGTGTAAATAACCTTCTCATTTGAGTAGGCCCTTCCACACAATCTCGAACTTAATCTGCCCAGCTTCCCGACCCCAGACTTTACCGCTATGCTAGTTCTCAGATGTATTCCACTGATAAAGCCGGAACACTTATTTGTTCTATTTTCTTCACTTGACTTCCCACTCTCAAATGCAAACTCTCGTATCTACTTGTCGGTAATTGATTTGGTTCAGATGCAGAATGCTCCCCCAAATCTGGTGGATTTTTTGTGAGCCTCTGGCCTTTTCCCGCCCTAGATATATATATATATATATATATATATATATATATATATATATATATATATATACTTAATTATAATAATATATATATTATATATATATATATATATATATATATTATATTATTATATATATATATATATATATATATATATATCATAATATTAAAACAAACATTATAATGAAAAGCTACATTTGTGTGTAAGAATTCTTTATTATCAATTAAATTAATATAATAATAATAATAATAAATAATAATAATAATAATAATAATAATAATAATAATAATAATAATAATAATAATAATAGACTATTAGTATTTATTTTTTAGTGTTAAATAACTAGAATTACTAGATAATAGTTGCAAGCTGCCTTATTTATCTCGCACATAAGAAGTTGGAAAAATATTGTGTGTGTATGTGTTTCTTGATTATATATATATATATATATATATATATATATATATAATTATATATTATTAATATATATATATATATAGAATATATATATATATATTATATATATATATATATATATATATTATAATATATATATATATATATATATATATATATATATATATATATATATATATATATATATATATATATATATATTATATAATATAATATGTTGAAAAATATATTTATTGGTGTATGTATGTGTTATATAGATATATATATAATATATATATATTGTAGAAAAATGTAGACAATAATTTAGTATGTTCCTTTTTGTAATAATAATAATAATAATAATAATAATAATAATAATAATAATAATAATAATAATAATAATAATAATAATAATAATAATATATTCAAAGGTGCTACTGTTTTATAAGCATAATTATTATCGTAAGTTACGAGTATTTAAATGCTTATGTTTAATACTCCATAAAGTAGATGTGTATAGGGTAATAATTATGCCTTTTTTTTCTTTTTTAGTTTTTTAATATAGTAGAAACTTAAATTACCTTAATCATTAGATTTTAAAAAAGAAAAAATGCTTTCTGGATGGGCAGTGGTTAGTGGTGGATTGGTCAATAATTTGGTTAAATGTAGAAACCATTTTATTTCGATACTCTGTTTGTATTGGTTAATAATAATAATAGTTGGTTGATTGTAATTATTGGTTTATATTTTTATCTAGAAATATTGGTTGCTAAATTATTATTGTATTATAATTGTTGTTTATGGTAAGTACTAAGTACGACCATTTTAAGAATTTAGTTTGTTAATATAAATACTTCGTGTTGCTGGTACATGTATTGTTACGCCCAGTACTTTATATTTAGTTTACTATTTAGTTTCCTTTTTTAAAAATATATCACGATTATTATTATTATTATTATTATTATATTATTATTATTTTATTATTATTATTATTTATTATTATTATTCGGAGGAGGAGCACGAAAAAAGAGATTGTATGTAAGACTTAATTTAAATAATAGTTAAAACTTATAAAGAAATGAGAAATGCCTAAAAAATCGACGAGTAAAAATTATCTATGACAAATTTTATTTTTTTTTTATTTTGGTAATTTAGGATAGACTAAAATTAATACGAATTTGTCAAAATTATTATAAACATTTACACTCTGTCTATTTTAATAACATTTTTCCGAATAGGGTTCTATATTTCCTTTAAAATATATATACGTGCTCATTTAATATTTTAATTTTTATTTCTTTTGTCTTTCATAAATACAAGTATATTCCCCCTTCTCCCCCCAAGTACTGCCAAACCTTTTTGTATTTAATATCCAGTCTACCTATATTGGAGGGTTTAATTTATTGTATATATTTTACTTATAAAGAAACCTTTATCCCTTTGTGATTTGGTTTACCGTAAGTTCAAGTGAAGTGAAATATGCTATGATATTTGGACCTTAAAACCTAATTATTAACTAAACATCTTGCATTGATTAGCACTGGTTGAAATATCTCTTCACCCCACAATGTAGTTGTGTAACCAATCTCAGAAATGTCTTAAGTAGTTAACTCCTAGATCATTAATCAAACTTTGTTACTGATATTTTAACTCGTTTAATAGTTTGAAATTACGACACTCCTTCAGAAGAAAAACAAATTTAGCTTCTCAGTTTATAGGACTCATGGCTTCTCTAGTCAGTTTCTTTATGATCTAGTGAGTCTCTTTGTGAAGGTTACATCAACAAGGTTAAAAATGTGTCACAACCCTCGGGTTTTCAAAAAATTTCAACCATTTAGTTCCTTTAAGGAGAAACTTATCTACCATCATTATTTGAAGACTCGCAACTATTAAGAAGGCATTTTTATTTTCAGAGTTCATACTCAATCTCCATAGGTACATCTTTTTTGGCTTTAAATTATTAGTCTTCCTCCTGTTACTATCCTACCTCTGAATAAATTTCTCTCTCTCCTATTCTAGGTGATATTTTTGTCTTCCGAAACAGACTCGGAAAATCGTAGGTCATAATTAAATAAAATTTAATTTAGGAACCTTGTCTTTTCTTTAATAGTGTAATCGAGAGAGCTCCTTCTGCCCAAAGAAAATAGCGAGTGTCTTTGTGGATTTTATAACGTTTGATTCAAAATGTGTATTTTAAAACATTGATTCAAAGAAGTTCCTGTCAAAAGGGGACCACTAAGTTAATTTTGTTATTTTAATTTATCATAACTTTTGTTAGATTTATCTGTACCCATAATGATTATAATAATTAGAGTTAATGCAAATTATAAAAAAGATTTTAAACTTTATTTTTGTTCTAATAAATTTTTTTTCTAATATCTCTCATTTTATAATGACCCATTTGAGTCAACTACGTGTGTGCGCTGTTCATACGATTTTAAATATTTGATAGTGCACCATGATTGTGTGTTATGCACCCTAATGGGGTTTTTAGGTACTTTCGCACCATAATTTTTTCTATACAGGTTGTCACCACTCACGGGCAGGAACTATTCAAGGAGGGGAGAGAATTTAAAGGGGCTCTGAATTAATAGGTGCATTCTACGAAAATTGGGAATTTACATCCGACTGCAGGGAGATTTTCATAAAATCCAGCATTTTTCCCCCCATAATTTTCATGGAACGATAATATATATATATATATATATATATATATATATATATATTGCTATATTGTTATATATATATATATATATATATATATAAGGTTACAGCAGCATATATATATATATATTATAGCAGCATGAGATTATATTATTATTATAAGTATTGGTTATAAAGATAAGCTTTTTCCCCCTATATATATATATAGATAGAGAGTTATTATATATATATATATATATATATATATATATATATTTCTTTCTTTCTCTTTCTTTATCTGCCTTCTATTTTCCCAAGAATGGGGAGTAAAGGTGCGTAACGAGCATCGGAAAAGAAAGCAGTAGAGAACATGACATAAGTCGAAAAGAAAGCCCAGCCTTACCGCCTCAGTACCCCACTAATTAGTGAGAACTCATCGCAAACTTGGAAAATCCACCCTAAAGCTCATGGGACAGCGATGGACCCTCACTATGGCAGATCGTCAAGGTAAGGGTTCATCCTTGGGCCCAGGTGGGCCACAAATCTACTTCAAAACTCGCCATTCACTCCTGTTATACACCTTTCCTTCTCGCCTCGCCTTCTACCAAACTCACATTTCCTTCCTTCAAACACTCTGTTTCCCAACACACTCCTCACTATACATCCGCTTAATCAACTGACTATCATTCATCCTTTCCATATGACCAAACCATCTCAACATACTCTCTCTCATTTATTCCTCATTTACCCTTTCTTTCTTCACAATTCTTTTCCTATTCCTATTCCTCTAATACGTTCATTCCTCATTTTTTCAATTTTTCTCACACTCAATTATTAATTCTAAGATTGTCCATCTGAACATACAACATTGTACTTTCTTATTCTAGACCTAGTCTCACTACTATACAATAAACACAGGTAATAATATACCCTCAGCGTAAGACCTCAGCACACCTCTAAGACTTAGTCCCCTTTTTCACATTCACTCAACGATTTCCAATTAAAATTAGTACACCTTCCTGCCATTCACAACTTTCCTACTACACTCCTGCATCGTCCGTTCCCTTTTCATCCAACATATACTCCTAAATATTTAAATCAGACACTTTTTTCCAGCTGCTCACCATCTAACATAATTTCACACTGAGAGCTCTCTCCTCACCACAACCATAACCTTACTCTATCCTACGTTTACTTTCTTTCAAGCCTCCTCCTCCTTTTACACACACTGTGCCAATCTCTCCTACCAATCCTCTCAAACTCTCTTCTTCAGATTCGCCACACTATGTAGGGACCATCTCATCCGCATATAATAAGTAGTAGGGCACCTCCACTCATCTCCATTCTCCCATCATTCTAACAACACCATTTCCTGCCATCCTCACCTCTCTGAATTCTTTCATAACCCCATCCATATACAAATTGAATAACCAAGGGAGACATAACACAACCCTGTCTTACTCCGCTGCTAATCCTTAAACCAATCACCATTGATACCCATTTATTCTTACACACGCTTCACCATTTGTCATACATACTTTTGATTCCATTCAGAAGCCTACCACCAACACCTCATATATCACTCAACACTCGCCATAAACCTTCCCTATGAACTCTATCATACGCCTGTTGTAAATCCATAAAACCTAAATACAATTTATTCTTCTTCTCCTCTCATTTTTCTCTCAATTATTGTTTCAATGTAAAAGATTTGATCCAAACATTATCCTACCACTACCAAACGCACCTTGTTCTTCACCAATCAGCCCTTCCAGTCACTGACGCACTCTTTCGACCAAAATACCTGCATATACCTTCCCTACCTTCCCTACAAACTTATTCCCCTATAATTTCTTACAGTTCCCCCTTATCTCCCTTGAATTTTTATATAAGGGCACTATTAACCGGCCTCTCCTCCCAACTCTCTTTGAACTATAGCCCTCTATAAACGCTTATTACACAATCCAATCAATCACCATCCGCCTCCTCTTTATCATTTCACAAGTAATTTCATCTATACCCTGCAGATTTACCATTCTTCAATCTCCTTTTTCACTCTACCCAATACCTCCTCCCCTTACCAATAACTCCTTTATCCCTGTAAATACCTATTCTTCCTTAAATCATCAACTCCACACAATATCTTCATCATCACTCCTCTCATTACTGTTAATATTGCAGATTTTCGGAAGTGTTCTTCCACACTTCTCGCCACAATCATTCACGAAAGTATCATTCATCCCTATTCATTATTCTAAGCTTGGCAGATTCCCCTTATTCTCATTCCTCTAACCTTTCGCGCTTCCTTCCAGAAGAGCTTCCTATTCCTCTTAAGTCCTCCTATATTCATTCTTCTTCCAAAACTGTTCATTTACCTCCTTGCTTCTTTCTCTCCTACGCATACACCCTTTTTTGGGGTATTTCTTTTTTCTCCTCCCATATACTCCAAGCATCTTTCTTTGAGTCTTCATCATTTGCTTTTAGCACATTTATCCACGCTTTTTTTTACCTTTAAAACCGCTTTCATCACCTTCATTCCACCGCCATTCACTGTTAACATTCTTACTCCTACTTTAGCACATCCAATATACTCTCCTTTGCACTTTCACTAACAATTCAAGCCTCCTTCATTTGCTCCCTTTTCAGATTTGTTCCAGTATCAACTTAGTTCATATTCAACTCAAGCCCTTTATTAAGGTGAGTGCGCTTTCCCCCTTCTTGGCTATTGCATTCTCTCTTTAACCTTAGTTTGTCTTGCTCACTCTAACTTCTCACCTTTTTAATTTTTACCTACTTCCTTCGTATCACCTTCCTTTCCATCCACGCCCCTACTAACTTAATTTTACATAGAAACAACATAATGATCCGATAATCCCATTCCTAAACTCCCTAACTGATTTAACATCCAACACATACTTCACCAACATCTCCTTCTTCACCAGCACACTAAATCAATCATATTTCTTTTCACTTCTATACCATTCTCTCTTCCACCAACTCTAGTATACTTATGGATACCCTTGTGTTTAAAGAAAGTATTACTTACACACATACCTCTCTCTTCACAGAATCAATCACCTTCCTCCTACCATTCTCATTTTCTCCCGCCACTCCTAAAACCACCTGTTATACCATCCCTTTTTTGATCGCCTCCCAACCATCCATTCAGTCCCCCCAACACTATCAATCTGAAGCTCCTACTCACCCTGTATCCAGAACATCATTCAAATTATCCAAAAATTGTCCCTTCTTCAACGTTTCCCTCAGATGGACCATACGTCACAACTAGAGGTGTACCCAGGCTTTCTTGAAACTTAAATTTAAATCTTTATTTAGAATTCTAGGACTCACACACACAAAAGTCTACCATAGCTTGTACCACAGGGGGTCACTCATCAAAATTGCAACTCCTTCTCTTCCTTCTCATTCATTTCCACACTGGCACACACACATTTCACACCACACCACTCACCCTTTTCTGTTTCCTTTCATCTCTTGGTTTTCAGTCACAAAGCAGAAAGCAAATTCAAATTTTGCCCTTCTCTAAATACATCCATCACTTTCTCCTCTTCTCCTCAAACATTTATTCCCTCTGACATTCCATGTAACCCATACGATTCATACACTTCGCCGAAAGATAGAAGGCCGTTTACGGCGATCACGACTTCCGAGGCATGCATTATAGCATTCCGGGCAAGAAATAGATGGTAGTAGGCAGCCAACCCAACTATCACCGTCCCTTAGTTTGGCTCCTACGACACGCAGGGATATACACATAGGGCAATTCTTTCTCCCCTCACACAGGGATATATATATGCTATTACATATATATATATATATATAGCAGTTACAAAGGTTATTATATTATATATATGCTACATATACATATATACAGCTTGTATATAATGGGAAAGTGTATTGCTTCTTTCTTCTGGGGATTGGGTAATGAGTGACAATATACTGACACTGGGTGCCATCCTCCAACCATTCTGAGTGATAAGGCCTCAGTGCAGGCAAAGCATATCTGGTATATTGTCCCCTATTCGCACACATGCAAGTTCAATCCCAGAAGGCAGTATTACTTCTTTACCTTCCCATTAATATATGCTCTTGTTTATTTATAACTATTAATCAGTGATTATAAGAGTATAGGAAGCAGGTTAAGGTATATATGTTATATATAAGGAGAACCAATAACCGTTCGTTATTTACATTTAGCAAAGAGTATATATATATATATATATATATATATATATATATATATATATATATATATATATATATGTTAATATTTAGTTTAATTAATCAATAATTTAATTAAAAAAAAAAATTAAAAAGTTGGATAAAAAGTTTTAATTTGGCGGAAATTCCCGCAGGTGGGTGTATTGATTCTTCTTATGGTGTTATGCTCTTGGTATAGACAACCTGGAGCATGACAGTGATAAGAACCAATATTTGGTGTTTTTTTTTGCATCCCTCTGACTCCAGCACTAGTATGTGCATTTGTATTTGTTACATATGTAATCTTTCGGCCTTCATCTTTTCCAATCATTTTTCATACTAATTTTCTGTTGTTTTTTTTAATGTACTCCTTCCACGACAATTCCTATCTTTTTTTCTATTTTTGCCCATAGATGTAGATAAACGCCGATAACACCCTTCTTTATGGGAGAGGCACCTGCCGTCGTCTGTGCTGAAGGGGTGTGAAGCACCACCCGTTTGTGATTCTGTACACATGACCTAGCACCGGGTTTGGATCTTTTTCCCTAATCCCTCTGGAATATCTATAATAAGTCTCCCTGCCGGTTAATTAGCGCTCTCCTCCGGGCACAAAACTCATAGGGTTCGACACCCATGAGGGGGACCCCCCCCTTTAATTTAATATACCATGGAAAACCTTAATTTGCCTCGGAATTTAATGGATATTACGATTACCGAACCCGCACTGATTAACGGACTTACTCTTCTGAATTGCACTTCGAATATTAATGCCCTGATTCCCTTCACTTCGCCTAGAAGGCCTCTTTCTATCCCCAGCGATCAGCCGCCTGGCACGAACTTGACATTCCAGGTGCCCAAACGGTCGGGGCAACCCCGAAAAGATGCCCCCCGTTATAGTCTTTCTCAATTGTTTACAACATATGCTGCTTCCCCTCCAGGACTGCCAGCTGATGCAACATTCCCGATGCATTACTTATTGCGATCCACGACCTCCAAAGGTCTTACTGAAAAAAGAACCATTATTCTTAGCAATGCACTTGAATAAGATTTAGGAATTGAAGACTCCTCCCCCCCCCCAACCTAGTCACGTTAATGAGGAATGGGTCCCTTCTCGTTAAAGCAACTAGTCGAAATCAAAGTTCTATCTTAATAGATCCATCTAGATTCGATGCTCTTCTGTTCTATCATTCCACTTTACTCTGGATGAAGGTGTTCCGCAGGGTAGTGTTCTAAGTGTATTATTATTTACTCCTGGATTCAATGACATCGTCAGTTCTATCCCAGCGACGGTAAATTTTTCTTATTTTGATGACCTTGCGCTATATATTGCCGGTGCCAGGCTGCAATTTCTTGAACGGTAACTTCAACTAGCTATTGAGAATATTTCACAAAGGGGTAACTTTCATGGATTCCATTTGTCACTCTCAAAAACCTCAGTAGTACTTTATAGGAACAAAGGAAATCAAAGAACCTGCCACCTTCCTCCCGCGAACCTAACCATATATGGTTCGCCCATTCCTGTAACTTCACAAGTCAAATTTTTAGGCCTCATTCTAGATGACCATTTAACATACGCACCACACATTAAACTCCTGAAAATGACTTGTCATCGCGTGCTTGACCTAATACATCACCTCATCTCAAAATCTTGGAGTGCTGATTGGAAGTCTCTTTTACGTCTTTACATCGCCCTAATCCGATTATGGCTGCGTAGTATATGGAAAGGCTTCCTCAACTCTACTACACCTGTTAGATCTCATCCAAAATAACGCGATCGGTATCTCCACTGGAGTCTTCCGATCGTCCCCCGGGTGAGCCTTAAAGTTGAATCCGATGCGATGCCTCTCTCTCTCTTCGAAGGGAATGCATCATGTGCACAAGTTATTTTCGCTTTCAAACCCCAATACCCTCTGCTCTGACACGACACAGATTCTGCGGGAGATACCTCAGAATCCTCCTTACTGCCCCATTTGCGAAGACGGTTTATGACATCCTTAACTTTCCCAATATCCCTTTGCAAAAGATGCTGCCGTTCTCTTATGAAGAAGGGTATGCACCTTGGCTATTCCCTGCTCCCATCTGCCTGGTCCTGACCTCTCTCTCCAAATCTAACCACTCCGCTGCCTTGTTAAAGGTATCATTACTATCTGCAGTTCAATTACTGAAAATGGATTTACTCCAGTGTTTACTGACGACTCTAAAACAGGGGACACTGTGGGTGCGTCTGTTGTCTTTCCTGACTGCAACCTCCCCCCTCCCCCTCATGCTTCAATTTTTCAATTTTTACGGCAAATTTAATGTCTATAATGTTGCCCTCTCTCTTATGGCTTCTTTATTCCTTAACCAAGACCTACTCTTCCAGGCTAGCTGAATCGATTCACCAGCTCCCAACGCTTCTTTAAAAAGCCCCCCATTTCTAAAAACAATTGGCATAAGATGTAAAATTTCTTCTGGCTGCTCCACTTTGTAAGGTTAAATATACCTTCCTATGCTGATCTCCTCTCATGTAGGGGGCAATTGGCAATGAAAATCGTGGACAGAGAGAGGCTAGGATGGCTGCTTCTCTTTCCGGAGCTCTGTTCTAGGTACTGATGCCATATTTCTCCGACATGCTTCCCATCAACTGATTATTATCCTAAGCTTCTCCGACAAGCCCGGATCTTACTGCAGTGAATGTGCTGGGCTTTTGAATGATCATGAGGGGCTTAAACTAGAAAATTCTAAAGTGTCGAAACATTTAGTGAGTGATCTTTCCTCACTGTCGGAAGCAAGCTAAAATGAGATGATACTTGCACGCCTCCTCATTGGCCACACCATCATCACTAACAGCCACTACATGTCACGGACTCTCTCCCTTACTTCCGGAAATTTTGCCTTTGCCATGCCCTCTCTAATCTGTTCATCATGACCTGGTTGATTGCCTCAATCGCAGGTGACCTTTAACACCTAAAAAGGGGTTATCCCCATATCTTGTCTGGATATTCCCACATTGATAGTAACTCTCATTCTCTTATCTTCCAAGAGCTTCTAAATATTAACATTTAATTTTGTTATGTAAATATTAGGGACTGTATATACGTGTGACATCTTTCTATTTATGTTATTTATTTATTTTTGACTGGAATATTTACTTACTCCTTTAATTTTTTTTTTAGTTTACATTCTTAATAGCATGTGCCAGAATCAACCCATGACTGATTTCTCAACCCAGTGGCTAAGCCTCTGTGGGCCATAGTGGGTCTCTGGTATTGATCTTAGTTCAGATGCTGTTGGGTTTTGCCTTTTTTTATTTTTCTCTTCAAAAATATTTCAAGCCAAGATATTCTTTTCTAAAACAGAGCAAAATGGAAGAAAAATACAGAATATGGGCCGCCAAAAATCCAAATTACCTTTACTAACACTGTAGATGGTGATGAAAATGATAAATAAATATTGGATATTTTGGAAAAGAGATAGAGAGAGTGAGAAAAAAAGTAAAAAAAGATCAATGTTATTGATGTTAGTAATTGATTTTTATTTACAGTAAATTGGAAAGTATCAAAACTCTTAGACCGATAGATATTAGCTCTTATTGGTATTTCATCATTATTATTTCGGGTTCGAATGCAAGTTTATTTTCTCTTCTTTTATTTTACACTCATAAGAAATCAATAATTCTTTTTCATTATAACTTAAGTTTAATATGTTTCTTCTGAACATAACACAAATTCAATGATTTCAATATTTAATATTTACATTTAACCTATCATCTCAAACAATAAACCAGACATTAAACAACTATTTTTTTAAGTAAAGAACTCATTTTTAAATTTACTGACCTGTTTAGTAGAATCCCTTCTTTACCCATCCCACTGAAACACTTACTCTATAATTGTTCTTATTCCTACCATCACGTACCTAATGAAAATCATACACAATATTGTACATGTATGTAATAAATAAAAGTTGGGTATAATAATAAAATCAAAATTCCTGGTGCATATTTATTATATCACAGAGTAAAAATTATGATGACTACATAAAAGGAAACATTTAGGCAATTTTATTATATATATATATATATATATAGTATCATATAATATATATATGGATATATATAGCTAGTATGAAGGCATATATATATATATATATATATATATATTATATATAAAAGCTTTATATGATATTTATTATACCAGCATAAAATAATATTTAGATTGATATTCCTATTTGTATAAAAAATTGTATATTTTACCTTTTTCAATTTCTTTTAAATACAAAATACTGTAATGAAGTTTTTAAATACGTACATATAAGCTCTTCACTAACTCACTAGATAGTAGTTTTAATAACTCCCAATATCGTATAAAATCATCGAAATAATTTGTTTTGTCTTAAACCAATTGATAGTGAATTTTTTTTTAAAAATGCTAAATATTTTTGGAAATCATTGCATATTTTTTTTTTTTTTTTTAAAGGTGTACAGGGACCACCACAGCATAAAGAAATGTAGTTATACTGGATGAGTATACTAACAACAAAGTCCCTAACAAAACAATATATGAACAGTACTGAAGTGGTTAGATCTTATGTTTAGTTCCAACAAGAACGTAAAAACTCGTTCATTACGAAAGTGAGAAGATTCGGATAGGATGTGCGGAAGACTATACTAGAGAGGCATAGTGAGCACATCAGGGAAGAACTCGCTTCTAAAGGCTGAGATTGCCACGCAACCTATAAAGATATAAACAACTGTAAGAGGGCAACAGAAGCAAAATGAGCAAATTTCAGGGGATCCCCCTGCGTTATAAGGAATCTATGGGTGAGATGGGTATGACCCAGACACAATCGAGCCAGGACCACCTCTAGGAGGAGACTCTTTTTACAAGATGATGACCACCATTCAATGATGGGTTAGACGTTCTGTAGTTCAGCGCCTCAAATATCCTTTGCTCAACATGTCTGCCAGCTAGAATGGAAGCCCCGACGTATAGTGATGGAGAAATCTGAAGCAAGGAAATATCCCAGGCGTACAGCTTGAGGAAGGTAATGGGCATTTGACATCCTGTGAATTGTCGGGTGTTTAGCCTCCCTGTCGGCTCGTTGGTTTCCAGAAACATCCGCATGGGATGAGACTCAACAGAACGCAATTATTTACCTCTTCACTTGCAACAAGCAGAGTGAAAAGGGTTTCTTGTCGATTGGTCAACCAAAGCCTGGAGAGCGCTTCTAGAAACGGAAATGATGGTATAGTTAACTTTCGTATTAAAATTAGATTCTGCTTACTACCAGACACCAAAGTGAATATTCAGCCGAAAAACAGCAGACGTAGAATATGGCGGTGGTGGAATTCAGCGCATGCTGACACGCAGTCATCGTACCCACCGCCTCCTTCTCTCCAGTCTTTGGGAAATCCATCAGTGCAACTGCTATCGAGTCTGCTATGGACTTCCTCATAAAATAGTAATAATAATAATAATAATAATAATAATAATAATAATAATAATAATAATAATAATAATAATAATAATAATAATATTTCCTTTATAGCATCGATGAGTGAGAGTTGAGTGGTGCTAACCCCATAGAAATTCTGTTTTCATATGTTACAACGTGAGCACAAAGGTGAACATATTAACAGAAAACGCTAACTTCATCCATCTAATTTTAATCAAGTGAAACGCGAGTTATGCTTTAACAAGGTATAGTGGTCATACTTAAAACTAAAAATTTCATTTGCGTGCCATCATGATATATGTTCAATCAACCTACATCTAGTTTAAAAAAATTAACATGAAATAAAATACGTAAAATTCCAGTAAAACAATTCTGGAGCTGAGAATATTCGGCACAAGAGATCCATATACATATTTGGTGGCGCTGATATTCAAACGAATACTCCATGGGAAAAACCTGTGATACATACTCTATTAACTGGTGATGCTCCTTTTCCTAAAATGCTTGCACAAAAACAAATCATTCCGATTGCAAACATCCATTATGATGGCCAACTCTTCATTCAACTTGTATTGACCTTTTAAATAAAAAACATTTACTAGTACCTATCGCTTTCTTTACAATCAAATCACGAGTAGGGATAGGGAAAATTTTCATGACTCTGAATGATGAGTTGCCAATTAAAAAAAACTAGATTAAGCATTTAATATTTTTTATTCAGCCACCTATGCAAATACGTCATATGAAATGCGATGCCAGATTCGCTAGACAATGCAGCAATATTTTTCAGTTAGATCACTGAAAATAAACAAAAAGTAATAGTGTATACTAGATCCATTTTGGTATTTTGGTGAATTGGCCGTTTCAGATGTCTGCGAACGATTTTGCCCATCTCCATTATTATATAAAGCCTGGAAGTAGAAAGACAACTTAAAATATAAATTAAAAGGTAACTTTTAAAAAGATACTATGAGGTGAGTAAAATATGCGTGGCAGGCAGGAGGAGGTGAGGTATGGTATATAGTAATATATATGGTATGGCGCAGGTGGTAGTGGGCAGGAGCAGCAGAGCAGGGCAGTGGGCGGGCGTGAGGCGGGCATATATATGGTTATGTTACATATATATAGCTGTATATATATATATATCAGAGTATTCCAGCTGCTTTTTACTATTCGTGCTTCCCTCTCTCTCTCTATATATATATATATAAAGAAGGTATATATGTGTATATATTGTTATATATTATTATGTATATATATATATATATATATGATATATATATATATATATATATATATATATATATTTATATGATAGTTTTAAAAAGTTTTAAACTTCCAATTAACTTATTTTATACATAAAAGAGAATTACAGCTCTCTTGCCTATGTTTAAAGATTAATTTAAATAATGCAGATAGCTGCAACAATATAAATAATTCTTATAAAGGCTTTCAACTAATATACACACACAATATCCGTCTACTTTCTTCTCTCATTCGAGTTACGACAATTCACCTTTTCTTAATTCAGATTGAAAATAGCATTATTTAATCACCCATCATTCTGGCTAATTCCTTAGAGTTTCCCTGAATTTTATTATTTGAATCTTTATATTGAGAGATATTATGTAATGCTCTTATTAAAAATAAAGAGAAAACTTTTATCAAAATATTTATGAAAATTTTTTTAAAAGCAAAAGATTGATTGGTTTCCTTTATAATGTTACCATGCTAGCTTCCCGTGCAAGAGCAGTTAGAAGTCGCCTCTGGGATATGGAGCAGGCGTATGGTTATGCGCGGCGTTGTTATATATATGGTGGTGGTATAGCATAGTATATATATGCTACATATATATATATATATATATATTAAGCATAAGGTTATATAGTTTATATATATATTGCTATATAATATATATATATATATATAAACAAACGAACCTAAAGCAATTATACAAATTACATTTGCAGCAATTATAATAGATATGAATCAAACAATAGTCTCAATATTTAAAAGTTAATAATATATATAAGAAAGATATATAAGGTATATATGGATATATATATGGTATATATATATATATAATATATATATATATATATATACAAGGTATAGTAAGCAAGAAAAATATATAAGTGGTTATATATAATCAAATTGCTAAATATAAAATATATTAAAAAGCATTTTATAAGTAAACTAATATAAAAATAAAGCATATATAGTTATATATATGGTATATATAGAGTATATATATATATATATATATATTATATTAAGGTTTTTGGTGGATTTGAGCAAAAGTGGAAGCCAGTATATAACTGAGATTTAACTTCCTCTTTGGGTGGTATTATTCCCTGTAGAGTGTATTGCTCAATTATATATATATATATATACGTAGGGCTGGCTGGCGGGCTAGCCAGGGTGCAGCAGCTGAGCAAATAGCAGGGCATATGCTTATATATGCTATATATATATATAAAGGTTACATAATATTATATTGTATAGGTAGTTATTATTGTATATGGCAGGCTAGGTTAGTTACATATATACTGGTTACTAAATGTAGAGCTATTGGTTGAGCTGGGAGGTTGAGGCAGAGCATGAGCATATATAGTATATTATTACTATATATATATATATAGTTAGTTTAAGGAACCTGCCTCACTGAATTTTTTAAAGAGGTTATTACTCACCACAAGTAGGCCCTGGGTCATCAGGTGAAATTCCTGTACATATGCCCTAAACTATGATTATAATGTAAAAGATTACCACGCTTGAAAGCCTGTTTCCTAGTCTCAACCCACTTGAAATTGTAGTCCCCGGTGACGTGGTTTCGAACTCAGCTGGGAGCAGACCTTGCCAGAAAGCATTATTGGAAGAGAGTGTGTGTGATTTGCACGTTATAATAGATTTTTCTGTTGAGATGTGTGTTACATGATTTTTAGTGATTTATTTGGCACAGACTAGTGTAATTCACTATGCTGTAAACTGTAATTAAATACTACAGAACACCTCCCTACAAACGGAAATTCTTTTGGTTCTTCAGATAGTCTTGATTGAGACTGAATCCTTCAAGTGAGGTAAACATGATCCAAAAGACTAAAAGACTTGCATTCACTGAGCTACTGTGAACTCATAAAAATACAATAATACTATATATATATATTATGTTGGTTGCTATTTTATTATATATAGTTATATGAGCAGAGCTATATAAGGTTAGCGGTGGCATATATGTTGTGTTAGCAAAGTTATATATATATATATATATATATATGTATGTATAGGTATATAGTTAAGCAGCAATAGTATAGTAAGGAGTAGTATATATATATGAGTTATATATATATACAATAAATATATATATAGGTATATAGGTGTTATATAGCTCGAAATATGATATACATATATATACTGGTTATTATATATATATTAGAGCAGACTCATCTGAGTGCATTTAGTTTGGGAAGTTATTATGCCATGATAAACCCTTTTATTTTACTTCATTAAAAGTCATATATTTGAGCATATATATATATATATATATATATATATATATATATATATATATATATATAGTAGTAGTATATATATATATGAGAGTATATAGAGGGTATAGAGTATATGGGCACAGTATAAAAAAAGCATTTTTTAAGTGTATATTGATGAGAGAAAAAAAAAAAGACACTGAAAACATTCCAATATTTACAAGCCTAGTTGTTTATTAACAACAAAACTGATTTTGTAGGTTCCGCTTCCACTAAATCCATATCCACAGGATCTCGCGAATCCTGCCTTATACAATTCCAACGTCAGCTCATTTTTAAACCTCTCCGGATTGAACCCAGCTATATATAAGCAGGTGAGTTATTACATATAGGGGGAGCATAAGTATTTATACATATATATGCTATGGAGTATGGTGGCTGGTAGTTGCGATATAAGAGATAAGTTACGGTATATAAGATATATGTTGGCTAGTATATAAAGAACTATAAGGTTATATTATTTATATATATTAAGGTTACATATATATATATTATGTAACGGTATATATATATATATATATATATATATGAGTATATGTGTTACTATACTGGTTAAGAGTGAGTGGAGGTATATATATTATATATATATTAATATTATTCTCTCTCTTCAATAATTGGGATGAAGAAGTAGGGGTGACATTTAACAGAGGTCAGGGTCAGTTAAGTGTTAACATCACGTGCAGTCAAGAGAGCTCGTCGCAGTAAAAAAATATCCACCCTAGTGCTTTCTTCACAAGGCTGCGACGTGTCCTCTCACTGTGGTATCTCGTCAATGTGGGGTTTATCCCTTGGGCCAGGCCTACAACCATACTCCCCTCACAAAACCCCGCCATCCTCTTCTCTTATGCATTCTATGTGTCTGTCCTTTTCTCTTCTGGGATTCCCTCCTGGGGGTGCTCAAACTCACATGAGGGCTCTGAAACCCTTAAAATTGGATTTTACGGGTTCATAAACATAAAAAAGTGCATCTCATTTGTCCTATTGTGGGTTTGTAGCCAAATTTCAATTCTGGCTCCGGCTTACTGCTCCACATAATGAGCCTGTTCTTGCTCCGCTTCCTTCTCTATCTCCGAATTCTGTCGGATCTTTATTTCCGGCTAGCTACAGCTATATCCAAGTTTAGGGGCTCAACACCCCCTAGGTGGGGCGTAGCGGCGTGAAAAATCGGTTCCGACGAGGAGGCACTATCAGCTATGGGGGTTGCAAGTTTTGTGGGGATAGGATGATTAGGATAATTGGGAATACGATAGGAATTCTTGGTGGTGTTGCCTCAATTTTAAAACTCAACTTCTATAAACCTCACTCTGAAAGACTTCCAAGCTTTCCTATCTTTACGATGGTTATGTAGTTCCACCTATGGGCAATATAAACACTCTTGGTCACAACAAACATAAAAAATAGTATTGGAAATTTCTTTCATATCATAGTGGTTAATAGGTCAGTTTCAAGGGAATTATTAAATCTTTAGGTCACAAAATATTTTTTTGAATTAAAGGGTCTCCTCCTTTCTTTATCTGGAGTATGATTCTAAATATCGAAATGATTAACTTTAGGAAATAACATTAAAGACTGAAATAAACTATGCAAATAAAAGATAAACTATCTGTAATACTTAAAATTGTAAGAGAAAAAATCAGGATCAACTATCAAGATTTGGGAAAAGTGAGACTTAACAGAATTAATTTGAAAATTATGAAAAAAAGGTCTCCAGTAAATCTCTATACAAAAATAAAAATATATATAGGAGTTATTATTATTTATAAGCATCTCATACTATAGTAAAATTCCAAATACGGTACACTCCTGAATATAAAATAAAGTATAATTTCAAGTAAAGGAGGTAAAAAGAAATATAAAGTAAAGTTTTTAAAAAAAGAAGAAGAAGAAGAAGAATTGGGTGAGAGAAAAGGTGTGAATCAGTAGAAAAAAATATGTATCAATTTTTTTCATGTGGTATTTCCACGCACGGTTATTTTTATTTATTTTATTATTTTTTTTTTCAGTTCCTCTACAGGTATAGGCACTGCTCACTAAAATGTGGCTAAATTAATGCGAAATCACCATTAGGGTCTGCATCTAGACGAAACAAAATGATGTGTCAATATAGTCTTGTTTCATCTTATAGGTTAAGTTTAGTTCCCAAAGAACGTAAAAAAGTAGGTCCTATCGAAAGTGCAGAGATTCACCTAGAATGTAGGAAAACTGATCCCCACAGGAAATGGAGGTCATTGTAGGAAAGTACCTGCTACATGGTGTTGCTAATGCAGGGCAATCGATCAAAAGATGGTGGACAGAGAGGTATATGTACTTGGGAAAACGGAGAGGATAAGCGATTTTCCCTCTACATAAGGTACCAGTGTGCGGAAATTAGTGTGGCTGATTCCGAGGCGTGTCGGTTTTTTCTCCCGTTGTCGGCACCGGCGAACCGGGAGAGACCAACTCTTTACGAGGGGTTTCACCAAGCAGAGCTTAGCACCCTGTAGGTCTTCACTCCGAGTCTTGAAAGCAATTCAAGATTTGAAAAAACCTTAGAATCTTTTTCTTTTACCATTCCAAAGTTGTAAATATAATCTATAAGCCTTGACATAATTCAAGGTAATGAGTTAATTTATTTATGTTTCTCTTTGTCATTGTGGAAAATATTGTAATTTAATTTATACTTGTATTTATGATGAGATTATTTATTAGTTTAAATATTTTAGGGTTTCATTTTTGGGTCTTGGCTTTGATTAATTTTGACCCTCATCCAAGACAAGGAGATTTCTGTAAAGAAAACAGATTGAAAACTCACATTTTGCACATTACTCAGAGCTATCATTGTGTATGTAAATTTGATATAAGTATAAGAGAAATTTATTTATTTATTCAATTTTCTACATTTTATAACTCGCATAATTAATCATCATTATAATAAAATTTATTATTCCATTTCATTAAATTCCACATCTCGGATGGTCCACCATTTTAATACTGCTGTTAGAAATCATTTAATATTCTAATATTAAAACGTATGAAATTAAACTCGTCAACAAGAAAAAATAGAAGAGAAATAAAATATTAATAAGCAAAAAAGGAACACGTTGATCCCCCTCCCAAAAAATATTGGCAACGCAATAGAACTAATCTGTCATTCTACCAAAACAAACTCTTTTATCCAAAAGTCTCTTCCACCAACTCTATTTTCCGTCTGAATAGATATTTTCTTTCTAAATCTCCTCAGCTACGTCCTTTCATTCTTTCTATCAGGAGCACTCTGCTTACTCCTCGTACTCTCTCTCTCTCTCTCTCTACAAAGGGACAAATGGATAAAGTGCAATCAGGATATATAACCGATGCTCCCACTCTGTCTTTTGTCTTGGAGCAGTCAGTAAAAATAACCATCGAATCAGCGTGACTTGCCTGGTGGGAAGAGAAGGCATGGAAGAGGGAAGGGTAGGCAGACTGACAATGACCACATCTTTATACGTACCCATGGTTCAATGTAATTTTCAAAAGAATTTGGAAGTATTTAAAGGCATCATTCATTATTAATGCAAATGACCAAAAGGGTGAGCAAAAGGTCACTGTATCAAGGATTGAAATCAAATTTATGGGTG
Source organism: Trachelipus rathkii (assembly GCA_015478945.1). Lineage (NCBI taxonomy): Eukaryota > Metazoa > Arthropoda > Malacostraca > Isopoda > Trachelipodidae > Trachelipus > Trachelipus rathkii. Next base: position 13,367 of record JABUQX010115362.1, on the reverse strand, counting down.
TAGAAATTCTATGTCGATCGTACAGGGAGAACATTAGATGCTCCCATCTCAGAAACAGGCATAACACCAGCCTCCACCTCCAGGCTCTCCTTAATTAAGCAAATAACGAAAGCTCCTGTCGCAGTACAGAGACCTTCATTTTGGATGGAGTCCCCATGCATGGTTAAAAATAAAATTGAATTTTGACTATCTAAACAAATACCTCCCAAACAGTTTCTTCATTAGCATACACATTAAATATATATATATATATATATTAGTATATATATATATATATATATATATATATATAGAATAGCAGTATATATATATATATTTATTATATATATATGTATAGAGCAGCCTCTAGATGGTTATGTGTTGAGCATATATATATATATACATATTGTTTGCTATATTAAAGGAGCGCTCCTAGCTCAGAAGGTAGAGCACTCGCTTAGCAAACGAAAGCCACAGGTTTGACTCAGGACTGGTTGGATAGACATGACCTTAGCTATTGTAGCGAAAATCTAGCTTCACCCAAATTGGGACGTTAATGAGTACATTGGTGGCGTGCTTGCTATTAATGGAATAAGTACCCAGAATCCGGCTATAAGCCTGGCCAGCCAGCGGATTTAGTCGTTAGGCCCGTGATACCCAAGGACCTTTCTCGATGGTCCCACTGACAGGTCGTGAGACCTTCCTGGGGGAGGACGTTTTATATATATATATATATAAATATATATATATATATATATATATATTATTATATAGAAAAATATTAGTTACATATATATATATATATATATATATATATATATATATATATATATGTTATAGGTGTTATATATATGAGATATATATTATATATATATATTACATATACAAAGAGTTGTGTAGAGGGCATAAGGTACAGCATAGGCGTAGTTATGCATATATATATATATATATATATATATTAAAGGTGTTGGTTAGAGTTATATATATATATATATATATATATATATATAACAAAAACACCCAATCCAAAAATGAGATGATAACGATAATTAATATATAAACTTGTCAGAAAAGCAAAATTACCTTATCATAAATTTCTTGAGTTATAACTCTAAAAGACTCTTCTACATTTATGCCTCGCAATGCGCTAGTTTCGACATATTTAATTCCATAAAAATCGGCTAAAGTTTGAGCATCTTCAGTTTTAACTTCTCTTTCATCTTCAATGTCTATCTGAAAAACATATTAACACATTAAATATCATATGGGCTTGTAGGACGTAAAAGTCAACAAAGCAGCTCTTTTTCAGTTAAAAATATTATTATTATTATTTTGTAATTTTAAAATTTGTATAACTTTGTAGCTTTTAACTGAATAAAGATTTTTTCATTTCATTTCATCATTATTTTCAACAAGTAATAATAATAATAAAGGGTCATATAGGTTCTTTATTATTTTTAATCAACTTTAAAATGAATGTTTTTTTTATATACTAATTCATTTAATACTCCGGAAAACAACAAGGCACTACAAGCAGTACAACTCTCCAGTGGGTGAAAAAATTGAAGATAGAACTTCTCAAATTTTCATAATTATTCCAAATTTGTTTGTTTAAATGTCGACTTCCATTCTTTCTTATTGCTCGAATCCAAAATGCCAGATTATAACATTCAACAAAAAAAATATGAATCATTGGATTAATATTATTTTGTTGAATATTACCAAACAGATCTTTACTAACTTCCTTACAAGACAGAAACTATCCACCACCATGCTACTTACACAACAATTATCTGGCATGATAGTAGTTTAAATCTCGTTAAAATAAATTAAAGATTTTACAATAACTTGTCTAGTTAGCAAGTCAACAAGTTGTATTAGTAATGTTTTACATTTATGTTTTCTATTGTAGCTGTAAAGTGGTGTCACAGGAAAATACGAACAAATAACTTAGTAGATAATAGGATGAATTTTGAATAGCATCAATTACCTTTGTTCCAACTAAAACAAACACAGCCTGATGAGGTTGTATGTGTCTCTTTGCTTCCATAATCCACATTGGTATGTGCTCTAAGCTCTTCTTGTTTGTTATATCAAAAACAACCAAAGCTCCAACTGAATTTCGATAATATGACCTTGTTATAGACCTGCAAAAAGAGTACAGTATAGTCACGCTATTGTCACCGCAAAAAATATTTGGACCTACCCGTGTTCTTAATGTGAAAAAGGGTACCAAGATTTTTGGCATTTCTAACACTATGCAGTAAGATTTTTCTATCCAGTGATATCTGACATGTGTGTATGGTAGACTTCACTGTTGCAGCGTCTGAGCTAGTAGTGCCCCGCTGGATGCAATAAAGAGAAGCTGTTTTAGTCTAGCTTCTACTGCCTATGATTACATGTTTCTTTGTAGAGGCCCATTTCTTTTTTTTACCAAAGTGTTAATATGATTGGTTCTTCCTTCCTGAAATAAAAAGGCCCATATCTTGCCCTGAAGCAGGAAAATGTTTCCATAAAGGAAATTTGTGCTCATTATGACTGAACCAAAAGTATCATAACGCGCCTGGTTGCTGCAGATGCTCGTGGGTTCCCACCAAACAATATTCCATCCAACAAACCTATCCCTGGTGGGTCACTGAAAACTTCTAATGTAACAGACAACTTACTACGAAAAGAAATGACCAAGAATTATCGTTTAACAGCTTTACAGCTGAAAAAATCCCACCCCAAGCTGCTGGAAAACGTTTAGTGTGAGTCCAAAAGATCCACCAAGCATGACTATTATAGTAATTTTGTCTCGACCAGAATAAGCAAAAATTTCCTATTCCTCCAGGCCAAGATATGGGCCATCTCTTCCTTCGAGTGGGAAAAACCAACCATATTAATACTGGCATAAAAAAAAGGGCATCAACAAAGTAACACGCAATCATGGGCAATAGAAGCTAGAGCAACACTAAAACAACTTCCCTTACTTACATTAAGTGGGTCATTGACGAGCTCAACTGCTGCAATAGTGAAGTCTACCACTAAGACAAGATGCCAGATAGCATTGGATAAAAAAATCTTACTGAATAGTCAAAGAAATACCAAAAATCTTTGCATGCTATTTTTCAAGTTGATAGAGCGGGTAGGTCCCAAGAGTGTTTGTAGCGACTGTATATATTAGAAACCATGTTAACACCTACTATATGATGTATTTAGTTACATACTGTACCAAATATAAAAATATATTTAAAGCTCTTAGTACTTTTATTAATTCAAACTACCAATGTAAAGATGAAATGTATATAAAGCCTTTTCCTCATATATTTTATTCAATTGTACAAAGGTACTTGAGAATTTAATCTGATTGAAAGAAAATGAAACACTAATTTGATTATGGAAAAGTTTATATATAGTATATATATATATATATAGGGTATATATATATATATATATATATATATATATATATATATATATATATATATATATATATATATATATATATATATATATATATATATATATATATAAAAGTAAAATCATTACTGTAAATGTATACAAATAAAAAGGTCATTCAATACTTTTCATTAAAATTAATGTTTTGTTGCATAGGCTTTATGAAGAACTTACTTATCTCTAATCTTGGTTGCCATGAACAATTGTAAAACTGTCTTACAATATAATGTTTAAGGTGGGCTAATTATGAAGGTGTTCATTATACTAGTTTGGGTGCTATGTTTTCCAATCTAGATTAAAAAAAAAAAAAAATTATAAAGGTTTTTGTTAAAATTTAACTCAATTAAAAAATTTGCTTTGAAAGCTATGCAGTTCTGCAAAGAGGTTTTTAGTATGGAATTGAAAACATGAGCATTAATTTCCAGTATATCACAAGTTACAGTGTAATTAGCATAGGTAGCAGAGGTGGATACTGGATCATGAGTTGTCGTGAATCTAACTTTTAGCATATTTTAGAAGAGTTCAATTTGTTAGTCAAGGTGTCAGGAGATTTTAGAGGGGTCAAAGTCAAATTTTTATTTTGACCCCAGACTCTATTTCCATTTAACTTGCAAAGGAGCATCTATGTTCAAAACTGAAGAAATCAGCACTGTGAAATCTTTCTCTTCATATGAAAAAACATAGAAAAAAAAGTTTAACAAGATTAATGTAGTGGAAAATCAAAAAACTCTCCCCTGTTTTGAAATCACTTCTCAATCTCTGAAGGTGAAAATGAAGAGAAGTTCAAAAGTCCTTGATTGCATATGTATAAAGGTAATGATTAATTGATCTCTTGACCAAATTCAAACTATTTTTCCTCTGTGAATAAGGCCTTGCCCATGAGTAATGGTATCAGTTAAAAAAAAAAAAACTAGACTAGGTATTTTAATGAAGCTTTAAGGGAAATGGAGAAATTTGATTGTAAATCAAACTTTGATATGAATGCTGCACTACTGTTTCAAGATTATGCTAATGTAGCTAAAAAATATTGTTTGCAACCATCACAATTCATGAGTTAAGCCAGCGGTCTCCAAACTTTTTTGATCGTGTACCCCCTAAGATGAAAATAATTATAAGTTGTACCCCCTATATAATATAATATATATAATATAATCTAATATAATATAATATAATATAATATAATATAATATAATATAATATAATATAATGGGGCACTGAGCTGCCGGGACGTGAATCCAAACACAGCGAACAATGAGAGAACCTCGCCTCACCTTGATGAGCATTTTTGATATCATAGTACTGCAAGTAATCTTTGAGCCTACTTTATGTACCTCAGTATCACTTTGCGTACCCCCCGGGGTACGCGTACCCCACTTTGGAGACCACTGAGTTAAGCAAAGAACAATTATTACTGCATTTCACATAATAAAACATACAAACGGAGCTAGCAATAAAGAGGACATTTTGGAGGATATTCTTTTCCTAAAACAAACTTCAAATAATTAGTAAGTGCATAAATAACTTTTGTTAAATTAAGATATAGATATATACTATTCATACATTACTAAATTTAATCAAATTTATTAAAGTTAAATATTAAGTAATTAGTTATGCAATTATATCTACAGCTGCAATTTTATATTAAAAAATATAGGTATATATACTGGTATATATATCTTCTTCCCTAGTTTCTTCTAATCATATATTAACATAGAATTTAATGATTAAATTTAAACTTTCTTATTTCCTAGGATATATCAGTTCAAGAAGTCTGGAGTTAATAATGTACAATGAAATAATTCCAAATCCAATGAATTGCACACATACCTAAATCTTTCTTGTCCAGCTGTATCCCATAATTGCAACTTTATCCTTGTTCCATCAGCAACTTCAATAAGTCTTGCAAAGAAGTCCACCCCCACTGTTGGATCTGATATCTGCATTATATATATATATATATATATATAAGAGAAAGAGGTTAGATATGTGCATATATAAAGTGCTTATTGGTTACAGTTAAGGCTATATTGCTACATAGCATATATGGTTGGTTGCTGGTTGCCAGCGTTGCTGCTGGTTGGTTGCTATTATATATATTATTATTTTGCCGTTGTTGTTGGTATTATACATATTGGTTATATATATGTTATATATATTAAGGTTGTATATTAAGGTTACAGTGGTGTTATTGGCTGCTACAGGCTACAAGGTTATTATACATATACAGGGCATATTACATATATATACAGCAGTTATTATACATACATATACATATACTATATATATATATTATATATATATATAGTAAGATATATGCAATACTAGATGATATAATTTATTATTGTTGTTGTGCAGATGAGTTAATATATACATATATATATATATTATTATGAGTTATTATATATATATATATATATATATATATATATATATATTATATATATATATTATTATATTATATATATTATATATATTATATATATATTATATTATATATATATATTGTTATATATATATATATATATATATATATATATTTATAAGTTATATATGTTGATATACATATAAATATATATATATATATAAAGAGTAAAGTAAATTTATATATATATATAGTATAGAGTATAAATTAAAGTATACTATATATATATATATATATATGAGTCTTTTCTCTTTCTTCATCTTCTTGCCCTCAATTAAGGTGCTGTACAAGCATCGAAAAAGAAAAGAAAGAGGAGACAGAACATGACAAACGCCGAAAAGAAAGCCCAGCCTACCGCCCTCTCTGTACCATTTATCAGTGAGAGCGTCGCAATCAGAAAATCCACTCCTAGAGCATCATGGGACCGCCGATTTCTGACCCTACTATGGTAATTTCCAGTCATGAAAAAGTTCATCCCCTTTGACCTATAGCCACAACCATTCCCATACAAACCCTCCGCTATTTCCTACTATGGAATATTATTCTCAGCTGCCAAACACATTTCTCTCTCCTCCTCAGACACATTCGTTCACCGACTCTGATATCCACTTCCTCTCTTCGGCCCCTCCTAGCCAAGCCCGTCTGTTCCTAACACACTCCCCTCCACTATACATCCGCTTAACCAAATCGACTATCATCATACTTTCCACAGACTAAACCATCTCAAATATTACCTTCTCTCATTTATTCTCTCCTCATTTCACCCCCTTTCTCTCTTTCACAATCACAATATAAATTTCTCTATAATACGCTTCATTCCTCATTTTATTAATTCTTTCACACCTAGCATGCTCCCTAAGATTGTCCATCTGAACACATTGAACTTAGATCCTGTACTTTAGATTCCAGACCATAGTCTTCACTACCAGCACAACATATGGTAATAACATACCTCTGCTGTAAGACTCTCTAGTGTGCACTCCAAGACTTAGTCCCTTTACATTCACCTCACTAGATTTAATGAGCACCAAAGGTCCTTCCTTTCAGTTCATTCACAATCTCCTTTCTCCTTACTACACTCCTGCATCATCCAGTTCCCTCCTCTCTCATCCAACACATAACCCTAAATATTTAAACTCAGTACACTGCCTCCAGCTTCGCTCATCATCTAACATATTAACCTTCACACTGAGGACACGTCCACTACAAACTGATGCTAACCTACTTTATCTACGCTACTTCAAACCCTCCTTTTACATACCCTTCCTGCCAAATCTCTTCTGGCTCAATCCTCTCAAACCCTTCCCAGATTCGCTGGCACAGAACCTGCCAAATCATCCTCCTGATAAAGAGGGGCACCTCCATACCTCTGCAAGTATTCTCTCTCCATCATTCTAACACCTATTTCCTGCCATCCTCACCTTGAATTCTTTTCTCTTATATAACCCTATCCATATACACATTGAATAAATCATGTGGTATATATGGTCGATAAACCCTGTCTCACTCCTCGTTTCATTAATCCTCAAACTAATCACTATTGACACCATTTATTCTTTTACACACGTCACTATCTACACATACTTATTCCTATCTGTAGCTTCCCAATACCTCAACACTCCATATATCACTACACACTTTGGCCATAAAGCTTCCCTTACTATTGAAATCTTCCTATCACATATGCTTCATAAACTGTATGAAAAACCCCAAATATAATTTATTCTTCTTTCTCCCTTTGGTCCTTTCTCAATCATATTCTTCAATGTAAAGATTTGATCCACACATCCTCTCTCTACCACTCCTAAACGCATCTTGTTCTTTCCCAAATCAGCTCCTCTCAGTCACCTCCGACGCACTTTTCAACCAAAACAGCATATACCTTTCCCTGGTCAACACTCAATAAACTTATTCTATAATTTCTACAATTCCCTTTTTCTCCTTTACTTCCTTATATAAGGGTACCATTACTGCCTTCTCCAATTCCTCTCGGAGCTATTTCCTCCATAAACGTTTTATTACACAATCCCAAATCCAACCGACCACCATCTGCCTCCGCTCTCTGATCATTTCCCTCAATTAGTAATTTCATCTATACCTGCAGATTACTCATTCTTCAACTTCTACTCTACCCTCACTCCTCCTTACTAATAACCTTCATCCCCAAAATACCCATTCCTCCTTCCTCCTTGCACCATCAAAACCACACACATTCACTAACACCTCATCATTACTGTTAATATTGTGCAGATTCTCTTCTCGGCAAGCTCCTCTTTTTCCATTGGGAATCTCTCTCACATCCATATTTCACTAGTTACAAAAGCAATTCATCTCATATTCATTATTCTGTGGTGCAGATTTCCTTTACTCTCATCCTTAACCTTTCGCCGCTTCCTTGCAGAAGAGCTTCCTATTCCCTTTATGTCCTCATTCATCCTCCTTTTCCAAACTGTTCATTTACTCCTTTGCTTCTCCCATGTATGCATCCTCGCTCTTTTTTCTCCTTATAATTCCAAATTGTTTTGAAATTTCATCATTTGCTTTAGGTACATTCAACCACGCCTTCTTTTTACTCTTAACTGTGTATTTATCTCTTCATTCCACTATCTTCGCTATTAACATTCTTAGCTTCCTACTCTTAGCACATCCAATAATAATTTCCTTGCACTACTAACAATTTTCTGTTTCCTTCATTTGCTCCCCAGATTTGTTCAGTATCAACTCTGTTCACATTCAATTTATTTACTTCAGGCGAGCGCTCTTACATACTATCCTTATTGTCTTGCTCACTTAACTTCTCACTCTTAATTTTTTAACACTACTTCCTTTCCCTTATCACCTTCTTCTCTTCCTCTCCATCCAAGCCCCCTACCTTTAACTTAATCTTACATAGAACAAATACAATGATCCGATATTCCTAATCTAAACCCCTCACTGATTTAACATCCAAATATTACTTCAACACTTCCTTCTTTCACCAACACAAAATCAATCATACTTTCACTTCGATACCATCTCTACCTACACCAATCCCTCTAGTATACTTATAAATACTCTTGTGTTTAAAGAAAGTATTACTTACTACCATACCTCCTCTTCACAGAAATCAGGCACCACCCAACCACTCCTCATTCTCCCGCCACCTAGACCATCGCCCCCATAAGTCAGGTGTCCAAACCATTCAGGAACTCTAACACTATTAACCTGAAGTCTCTACTTACCCCATCCAGAGTATCATTCAAATTATCCCAAAAATCGTATCCCTTTCAACATTTCAGTAATTCATACGCCACAATCCACATGTAGCCTTGACCTTTCAAACTTAAATTTAACCATTAGAATTTTATAACTATCACACACAAAGTCTACCATAGTTTGTACCACAGGTCACTCATCAAAATTGCAACTCCTCTCTCTCCCCTCCCTCTCTCATTCCTCTTTACTCCAGCACGCACACACATTTCACACCACACCACTAACTTTCACTGTTTCCTTTGTTTCAGACAAAGTGAGCAAATCAAATTTGTCCTTTCAAATACATCCATCACTTCTCCCTCTTCTCCTCACCATTTATTCCCTAATATTTAATGTGCCTGGACGTTTCATACAATTTCGCCGAAAATTAGAAGGCCGCTTACGGCGATCACGACCATCTCCGAGGCATGCATCAGCATTCCTAGCAAGAGATAGGTGGCAGTGGGCAGCCAACCCCAACTACCACCACCCTTAGTCGACTTCTCTATGACACGCGGCGGCGACTGATGGGCAATTCTTTTCCCCCGCACACTGGGGAAAGTTATTATTAGTTATTATTATTATATATATATATATATAGTTATTATTATACACATATATATATTCAGTTATTGGTTATATATATTATTATTATATATATATATATATATAATAGTTACATACCGAATCTGGAGGCCGATGGGAAAATATTAAGACAGCAGAGCATATATATATATATATATATATTCCAGATATATATATATATATATATATTATTATTGTATATATACATGAAAATATCTACATATATAAAGTTTATATCGATGGTTATATACATGTATATATATATATCTATTTAGATATTTGTTAAACTTATGCATTATTTTTGCATCCTAAGAAAATGGGGGAAGGTAAAAATATATATGCAAAGCTGGGTTATCAAAATGTTAAAAATTACACTATTTTATTATAGTATTTTATTTTTTATCAACATTACTCAGGCCTATTTTATTATTATATTATTATAGATTCAAAATCATAATTAAGTGTATAAACATGTGATATATCTGAATCAATAACATTTTTATTTGTTATACAGTCAGCCTAAAGGTTGACATTCGGTGAAAATCTACTAACCTCAAAATTTATTGAACAAAGCTACTTTCTCAAATTGCAAATATAAAAAAATTACAAAAAGTCGTGCAGACCCCGTAATTATAATGAAATCTACATAATTTAACTCACGACTATTTTTATATTTGAGCAGTTATAGCATATAGCAGGTTATTAAGTGCTATTATATATATATATATATATATAAAGAAAATATGGGTTATATTATATATATATTATTTTGCTATGTTTTAGGTATTTTAGCTTAAGTTGAAATAGAAATAGCATATATATTATTATTATTGCTATACATACCACATTCCGGAAAAGGTTGGTTGCTTATTATGCCATATATATATATATAAGGCTATATATAATATATATTACAAATTCATTTAAGTAAGTCTGAATAATTTTTCAATTGTATTTATGATATGATGAAATGGTTGGCTGTGTAAACGGATGTTGCTGCTACACCCAGTCAGTGGATAAATCAATATTTTTTCGATAATCAATTTTTTTATTATTTTCCTCCCTATAACTATTTTTTTGAAAACTATTATTCACCAACAGGATGTTGCCATATATATATATTTATATATAGAGCAGCAGCAGGCGTTATATATATTGCTACATATATATATATATATATATATATATATATATATAGTATATGTTGTAGGAATTTGTAAAATAATAATAATAAAATGCGATAAGTTTACATGATTTTATTAAGATTAAAGATTTAATTATTTTAATCCAATGGTGTGTATATTTAACAAAACATCATAACCTTTCTAACGCAACAACGGTCATAGATGGAAAAACAAACTTCTCCTTTGGTATATATATATATATTATATATATATATATATATATATATTAGTTATATATATGGAAAGATATATATATATATTTTCAATATTAGCATATATGTTAAGAGCAGGCAAGGCATATGATATATGCAGCAGCAGCAGAAGATATATAGTTGGTTGTTGCTATATATATATATATATATGAGTATATATATATATATATATATATATATGGTCTGTGTTGCTCAAGTACTTGGGTACAAGTACAAGTACAAGTACTCTTAGAATTTGTTAGGGTACACTTGCATTAATAAAAGTTTAGAGTGCATGTAGTAGGGTTAAAGAGGTTGTACGGGAGTAAGAGGGTTGTTAGCAGTATAAGGGGGAGTGTAAAGAGAGATATATGCAAAATGCAGTAACACGGTGTGTCAGAAGGGTAGTTGCCATATATATATATATATATATATATAGCATAGTATATATATATTGTAATATATATATATATATATATTTATCTATAATCAATTAAATAAAGCCAACAGTCCTGTATCATCATCATCATCAATACTTACTACTATCATCATCAATCGCCATCATCATCATCATCATCACTACTGGATGCTTATCTCCCCAAGACTGAGGCAAGGTGCGTAACATATATACCGGAAACATAAAAAATAGTAAAGAATATGAAGTAAGTAGAAAAGAAAGCTCCAGCCTTGGCCTCCCCCTCTGTACCAATTATTAGTGAGAACTGCCGCAGTGTCAGAAAAATCCAATTCAAAGAGCTTCACGACCAAGTGATTGACCTCAACTGTGACCTCTCTCGTCACTGTGTGTGTGGTTCATTCTTTGGCCCAGGGCTACAACTATACCTCCTCACACAAAACCCACCATTCACTCCTGTTAAGTGCACCTTTCTTCGCCTCTGCCAAACTCCTCTCTTCTCCTCCTCTCTCTTCTCCTCTTCTTCCTTTCCAAGTATTCCTTTTCTGACTCATTCCACTTTTTCTTCTTGTCTCCCATCCGGCCCATTCTGTAACACACTCTACCAATTATACATCAGCTTCTCTAACTGACCTCGTCTCTCAAGCCATCCATCCTTCCACATGCGAATCTCCAAAACCATCCTAACGTACTTCATTTATTCTCTCTCATTTACCCTAATCTCCACACCAAACAACTTCCTTCTCCGACTCCATTCTCTATTTCTCTTATCATTCTTTTCACACCTAACACGCCACTAAGATTGTCCATCTGAAATACATTGTACTTTCTTAGATCTATACCTCTTTCTTATTCCAGACCATAGTCCTTACTACTATACATTAACACGGGTAACAACATACTCTCATGTAAGACCTCTAGCGCACTCAACACTTTACATCCACTTAACCATCCACCACCCATTTCTTAACTGCACCAGCCATCTTAGTGCCATTCACAATTTTCCTACTACAATTTTTCTACTTTTCATTCAAGATATATCCTAAATATTTAAATTGTGACACTTTTTCCAGCTGCTCTCACCATCTAACATAACCCTGTCTCACATGGAGGTCTGTCCTCACTCACAAATCACAACCATAACCTTTATCTACGTTTTCATTTTCAAACCTTTCTTTTTACACACCCTACCAAATCTCTCTTACCAATCCTCTCAAACTCCTCCAAACATCAATAATAAAACTAAAATCATCCTCATATAATAGGTTAGGAATCCTCCACTCTCATCCATCTTCTCCATCATTCTAACTCCTTATCCCTTGTCACCTCAATTCTAATTCTTCTTTCTTCATAATGTTACTATCCATTTTACAGATTGATTGCCAAGTGAGTGATGGTACCAACATCCCTGTCTCACCCATGCTATTAATATTAAACAATCATATTCCACTCTATTTATTCTTACACACGCTTCAATTATCGCCATACATGTTTCTTTTAGATTTTATTCAGCGCCACTAAATTAGTAAATCAAACCGCCCACCCTACCCCTCCCCGCTCCTACACTCCATGATATATGCCTGTTGCAAATCCATAAATCCAAATACAATTTATTCTCTTTTTCTTCTCCCCCTCATTATCCCAATCATTTTGCTCTCCAATGTACAGACTTGATCCAATACATCCTTACCACTTAAACGCACCTTATTCTTCCCTGTAAAATTTAAGGGAACCAATCGACGCACTCTTTCACCAAAATATCAACATATATTACATTCCTTTCCCTACAAATCTAATTACCCTATACCTAATACTTACAGTTACCTTTTTCACCTTACCCTTATATAAACGTTAGATGTTAAACTTCCAAATCCGATGAATCACCATCTTCATCATCGAAGGGCGCAATGAAAGGT